>PVKP010028125.1:0-30531 GCA_004027715.1 Plecturocebus donacophilus | reverse complement strand
CCTCCCCCCGCCCCCGGCTCGCCCGGGCTGCGCCTGCCCGCACTGCTAAACTTCACTAACTTCCCACCCCGAGGGACTTAGAGCAGAGGGTGCCTGGCGTTCACCTCAGAAAATAGCCCGAGACTTGTGTTTTCCGGAGCCTTGCGGGCGCCTTTCATCCGAGGATGCGGTGGCCCGGCGGGCAGGCGGGACCGGGCGCGCCCAGCCTGATCCTGGAGGGTCACAGGCTGCCCCGCAGCGCTCGCCTGAGCTGAGGCCGTGCCTTGGGGGGACGTGGCCCGACTGCCGCGCGCGTTTCCCTTCTGCGTTTCCAGGCCCCTGGGGTCGAGGCTTTCCCTCCGGGGCCCAGCGCGATGAAGATTGGGAACAAGCTGACGTGTTAGTGACTACATCTTAAATCTCTTTGTCTCTTGCTCTTTGGAGTCCACCTCTCGAAACACGTGTTGGTTTTGTCTGCATGCTAAACAGCTGGTGTTCGGGGTGCCTCGTGTCTGCTTAAAAGCTTGGGGAGTGGGTGCGAGCTGGAGCGGTAGACAGGGCATTTCGGAACGTGTTGCCAAACGTAAACCGAAGGCTCTCTGGCCCTTGGCGAGGTGTCCTGCTTGGACGACGGTTTCACAGACATTCTGGCTGGAATCTGACAAACTTTTAGGAGGACAGGGACGGGGTTTCATATCTTTTCAAAGTTTCCATTTAAAAAATTGGTATGGTAAAACAGGAGTTGAAATAAAATCCTGTGCACAGTCAATATGGGGAGGAAACAACTAAACACAAATGCACACGTTTTGGCTGTGCTAGATTAGTTCTCTTAGGAGCCGAACTATGTTGTGTAATAGATGTCCCGACCTGCGGGCTCTCTGTAAGTCCCACATTATCCTGCACCATGAATGTCAATACCCTTCCTTCTCAGTGAGGGAACTGAGGCACAAGCGGAATGACACTTCAAAACAAGGATATGAACCAGGTTTAAAAAGCTGTGAAGGGCAGGCGGAGTGGCTCAGGTGTGTAATCTCAGCCCCTTGGGAGGCGGCGGCGGGAGGATCACTTGATCCCAGGAGTTCCAGACCAGCCTGGGCCCAGACCAAAAATACAATAAATTAGCCGGGCGTGGTGGGGCGCATCTGTGGTTTCAGCCACCTGGGAGGCGGGGGCGGGCGGACCGCTGAAGCCTGGAAACGAGGCAGCGGTGAGCCGGGATCGCACCGCAGCTCGGATGATAGAGCACGACCCCGTCAAAAGAGAGAGAGAGAGAAAAAAGGAAAGGAAAGAAAGAGGGCGCGCAGGCTGTGAAGACTATACACTCCATTGTATAGTATCTCTGATTTTTTATTATTACAATTTGCCCTACTATTCACTCTCTCCCAGTTTTTACTATTACAGTTTAGCCTTCACAGCTTCTGCTTTCTTTAAAGTATAACCACAGAATTTAAATGACGATAAACAGTTACGTAGTCTTTTATCATATTGTTATTAGAAAGATCTTACTGCCCTTCTGCAAAGAATACTTCTGCCTTTTGCAGAAGATTAGGTATTTGGTGTATCCAAACCTTGACAAATGATAGATGTCCAATTCAGAGTAATGATGGAGTGTTCTACTGTAGAAGAGTTTAAACAGATGATTTCCATATTGTGCCAGGTTCTCATTCTTAAACTGAATACATTTTGTTTAAACTACACCTTTATAGGACTATACATATTGGCAGCAATAGTTGCTACAACCTCTTTCTTTTTTTTTTTTTTTTTTGGCGGAGTCTTGCTCTGTAGCCCAGGCTGGAGGGCAATGGTGCCATCTGGGCTCACTGCAATCTCCATCTCCCAGGTTCAAGCAGCTCTCATGCCTCAGCCTCACAAGTTGCTGGAATTACAGGCACTCACTACCCCACCCAGCTAATTTTTGTTTTGTTTTTTTAGTAAAGACAGGGTTTCACCATGTTGTCCAGGCTGGTCTCAAACTACAGACCTCAAGTGATCCGTCTGCCTCAGCCTCCCAAAGTGCTTGGATTACAGGCATGAGCCACTGCCCAGCCAATCTCCAGTTTTTGGAGAGAGTACACTGGGGCGTATATATTACAGCATACTACTGAATTGAGCATTACAGTTAATTCATAGATCATATTTGTTATGATCAAAAATACAAGTACACATTTTTACAGTTTCATACTTAACTTACATAGTATACAGTGCCAGACTAAATGAACCGAACAAGTTCAAATACCCCTGGTTGCAGTCTTGTTCATAATTGTTTTTCTATCTTGGATTCTTGTCCAAGTCCATCGTTTATGACAGTAATATGGAACTCGCTTGTTGACTTTCAAAAGAATATTTCATATAAAACTGAACCCAACTGAAACTGTTGTAGGGAAGAAAAATACTATTTCTGAAGATTGCCAATGATAATATGAGAATGTTGCACCAAAAATATTATTGAAATGTATAAATATTCCTGAATTGATACATTAACTCCCATAGCACATTTTCCAGTACATTTTCATAGCCATTACATTTTCTGAATGCAGCATAGGTGTTATGAACCATCTGTCCTAATAGCCCACTGGCTTCTTGGGAGTTGGGGCCATTCCTGATTCTTTACCATACTGTTAGTGCTTTACATATAATGAGCATCCAATAAACTATGGGGAATAAATGACTGAATGGATGCTAACACTTAACAACATGTTTTTGCTTCTTTATTGCGAAAAACAGTGGATTTGACATTAAAACATTTAGATTTTAGTACTAGATCCTTTAATTACTGAGTTGTGACTTTCATGGTTTTCATTTTATTTCCATAGCCTTCAAATTCATCCATTTGATGAACTTGAACGGGAATAATCATTGCTACCTTACCTGATTGCTACGGGATGAACTGGTATAACACATGAGAAATTTGTGCATAAACTATAGAATCCTATGTTACTGTTCTTAGAACTTTCAGGCATAGAAATATTCTTTATGTCATTCTAATAAGTTACCATTTTCATTGGCAGCTATATCAATTAATCTCAATTGCTTATAATTAATTATAGAAACTGCCCTCAGCTACAAATTTGCATCTCATTCATGTTTATATTTATTCTAAATACTATATCTAAGTTGCCACTGGTATGTTATACAATACCTTCAAACAATATAGAATACTCAAGTAAAACACATATGAGGCATCAATATCTATTGAATTCAAACCTAAACTTAACAGATGTCATTGACCAGGAATTGTTAATATTGTCTGAATTAGGCATTTTGTATTGTCATGAAACTTAAGACTGAAAGCATCAAGAAGTCACTGAGAGTATTTTATTAAACTTTTCATAGTAATGATAATACCTTACATTTCCATAATAGTCACATCTGTAGCACGTGTCACATTTACTCCGTGGAAGAATGTCTGAAAGTAGTCTTGGTCCTTGCTGTGGGTTCCATTTTTTGAAAGGAGGAAACCAAAGCTCGTGGAGGTTAAATGACCTGCCCAAGGCCATGTAAGTCACAGAGTCTGGTCTAAAATCCAGGTTCACTGACTCTCAATAAAAGATTTCTTTTTTCACCATGTCTGATCAAAAAATCTCAAATGTATACTTCTTAGCAATTCTATGTTGTATTTTTCACAGGTGTACTGTTACTCAGTATTACATTTTGTCGAAGGACTACTGAAGAATGAAACATGTTAATACTTAGGCCTTCCCTAACCACATGCTTTATGTCCTCCTCGATTCCCTTGTACTATGCAAGACCATATAAAATCATTGACCCAAGAATGGCTCTATTCTTTGTTGTCAAGAAATAGATTTAGCAGCTAAAAACAGCATTACTTTCCTAACCACATATGTTAAGTATAGGGTTATTTCTATAGAAAAATTGAATAATACCAGTAGAACAAAATTAAAGTAGTCCTAGGTTGAAAATGTTTACTGAAGGACATATAAGTGTTAGTATGACAAGGGTCTTTTAGGTTACAGTATTTTCTTTAGCCAAGTCGTTATTATTGATTTGTTATAAAATGACAATGAAGGCTTTTTAAATGTTAAATTTTTAATAAAGTGAACTTATCTATGTGCAAACTTACTTTCAACTAAAGATTCCCATTGTTTGACCACCTACTCCAGTCACTGTGTGGGATGGTGATTAAAGGCATTATATCATTTTTTTCTCACAAAATGCTGCAAAGTAAACAGAGCCATCCCTATGTTACAGATGAGGAAACAAAGACCCATAAAGAGTGACTTGCCCAAGAGACACAGGGACAGAAGGGTAACACTATGCCTGAAACTCAGAGTGGCTCGACTCTAAATGCCTTTTCACGACACCAAACTGCCTGGTCTTGTTTGGGGACTTTGCATCTCTGCTGGGCTGAAAGCCCCCCACAGTGACCTGGAGAGAGAACTGGAGAGGAGAGGGAGAGGTCAACTAGCCCCCAGGATGAGATCCTGGTAGAGTGGGTTTATAGTGTGAGGCCGATGGTCCCGTTTTATTTACGCAAGGAGAACCAAATCGGATGGCACTGGGCTATTTCTTTTCCTTTTTTTTTTTTTTTTTTTTTTTTTTTTTTGACGGAGTTATGCTTTCGTTACCCAGGTTGGATTTCAGTGGCGTGATCTCGGCTCACAGCAACCTCCACCTCCTATAATTCCAGCGACTGTCCTGCCTTGGCCTCCCAACTAGCTAAGATGACAGGTGCCCACCACCACACCCGGCTAGTTCTTTGTATTTTTTTTTTTTTAACAGAGACGGGATTTCACCATGTCGGCCAGGCTGGTCTCAAACTCCTGACCTCAGGTGATCCACCTGCCTAGTCCTCCCGAAATGCTGGGATGTTTCCGTTTCAAAATGTAGGCATGAGTAAGAATGACAGTGTGGCTTATATTATTGGTTGGTTGACAATCATGAGGGTTCAATCAAGATGCCTTACCCAGTTGAATCTTTCAAGTTGCTGTGGATTGGTCACAAGGTTTGGCCTTGCAGTGCAGCCTTGGGCAGATCCATCATGTCAACACAGAGATTAGAAAATGACTATCCTAAGAATAAATAAGTAAATAAATAGGATAGTTGAAATAGTCTAGCACAGCTAAAAGCTTCTGGTAGGCAACAAAAAACCCTGAATTCTCCTGACTCAGTGTAGGTGGATTAGATTAATCAGACAGTTGCCTAAGTTGGCACTTAATTTGGCCTTTGTGCTCACAGCTATGGAATTGAGAATTAACACTTCAAAATCACCCTGAAAGTCTAAATTCCACTTTGATTATCTGGGGTGATCTTTTATGTGTCAGTCATGGTACCCAGCATAAAGTATGTGCAACTCAACGTAAAAAAGGAAATACCTGATGATGATATAAGCCACACTGTCATTCTTACTCATGCCTACATTTTTTTTATTATACTTTAAGTTCTGGGATACATGCGCAGGTCTTGCAGGATTGTTACATATCTACACACATACCATGGTCGTTTGCTGCCTCTATCGCCCCATCAACTACATCAGGCATTTCTCCTAATGTTATCCCTCCCCAACCTCCCCACCCCCGTCACCCCTTCCCTAGCCCCCCACCCACCAACAGGGGCCAGTGTGTGATGTTCCCCTTTGTGTGTCCATGTGTTCTCATTGTTCAACACCCACCTATGAGTGAGAACATGCAGTGTTTGGTTATCTGTTCTTGTGTGAGTTTGCTGAGAATATGCTTTCCAGATTCATCCATGTCCCTGCAAAGGACATGAACTCATCCTTTTTTATGGCTGCATAGTATTCCAACTCATGCCTATATTTTTGAAACTGAAACCCAACCTTAAGTGAAATAATATGAGAATGATGTGTATTTACTGTATTTGGACACCCAGGTAAAACAGACTTTGACTGTAATAGGGGCCTTGGCTTTCTTTTGCTTTATGTTCTTTTTCAAGAATCCATTGTTGATATTGTTGTACAGTACATGCCATAAAACTATGAACACTTCTGACATCACCATTGGTTCAACTGTACTAAAGATGAATGCAGGGACTCCTTGGATCTTCTACATGCCTGACAGTGGGAGTCATTTTCTACAGCAAATCACTTAAATCTAAGCCATTGTGCACCATCTCAATCTTTGTTCAAGTTCACTACTGATAGCTTCTGTACACTATACAGTATCTTTTGAAGGCAGAATGTGACATATTCATTTCCCAGCAATGAAACTCAGAAGCTCAGAGCTAATTTTTATGCTTGGTTGCTAGAACTTTCTTTGGTTTTAGGTTTTGAGGCCAGTGATCTCTTCCCTCCTGGTTCAGTGGTTCTAGTTCTTATCCTAGTCTTAATGATGTTGTATTTCTGATCTTAGTTTTTACTTTAAGCCACTCCCATGGCTGATTTTTTAAATGTAGGCAGAGTATAAATAATAGATGAAGAATTAGTTAACCTGTCATGAACCAAGACTGCCTGACAACACGTCAACCTGATAGATTGGTTTCAAGTTATAAAAACTATTAAATTGGCATACAGAATTGGAAGAGGCACATTAAATATCTGTTGTTTCCCTCTTTTAACATTTCTCCTCCAATTATGTTCAAACTACTCCTATTTTTTCCAGAATCATTCATTTTGGCAGTTGATGAGTGCTAGGCCATGGAGACACAAGAAAATAAAACAAGATTAAAAATTATTTCAGCTTGATCTTGTTGGAGAAGCAGACAAGTATAGTTGTAACATCGCTACAGGTGTAGGGGAACCTGGGGTGAAGGGTGAGCTGGGGAGAAGATACTGGAGAAAATTACTCAAGTGAGAATAAGCTTCTAAAAAGAAAATATGGGCTGGGCGAGGTGCCACACACCTGTAATCCCAGCACTTTGGGAGGCCAAGGTGGGTGGATCATGATGTCAGGAGATGGAGACCATCCTGGCTAACATGGTGAAACCCCACCTCTACTAAAAATACAAAAAAAATAGCAAGGCGTGGTGGCACATGCCTGTAGTCCCAGCTACTTGGGAGGCTGAGGCAGGAGAATCGCTTGAACCCAGGAGGTGGAGCTGGCATTGAGCTGAGGTCACACCACTGCACTCCAGCCTGGGCAACAGAGTGACGCTCCATCTGAAAAAAAAAAAAAAAAAGAAAAAGAGAATATGGCTACACATTTCCATGATCTTAGCAAAAAGACAAAGTTTGGTTTTGCTAAATTGAAACTCAAAATTTCAGCTTTGCAAATACTGAGTTTCTAGTGTATATTTAAGATTTTATAAGCACTGTGGGGATTCAGAATTCTGAGAAATCATAAATGCTGAGAAAGAGGAATTTACAATTCTATAAATAGAAAAACTCTAATGAGACCAGGAGTAGCATAAGTTTATGATCAAATGTTAAGATTAATGGCGCAGAAAAGAATGTGAAATCAATAGTTCCCAATCAAGACAGCATTTTATGCTGTTGAAAAATACATATTCCCAGAATTTGAGATATGCAACCTAGTTTGGGAAGGCAGATCAAAGTGGTTGGTAAGAGTCACCAAACAGGAAGTTCGTTCTCAGAGTTGCTGAACAGAATTAAACATAAAATAAAAAGACCTTTGTTTTTTGTTTGTTTTATGTGTTTTGGTTTTTTTGGGACAGAGTCTCACTCAGTTGCCCAGGCTGGAGTGCAGTGGGGCAATCTTGGCTCACTGGAACCTCCACCTCCTGGGTTCAAGTGATTCTTATGCCTCAGCCTACTGAGTAGCTGGAATTGGGCATGTGCCACCATGCCTGGCTAATTTTTGATTTTTTGTACTTTTTTACTAGAGACAGGCTTTCACCATGTTAGCCAGGCTGGTGTTGAACTCCTGGCCTAAAGTAACTCACCCGCCTCAGCCTCCCAAAGTGCTGAGATTACAGGCATGGGCCACTGTACCCAGCCAACCTTCTTTAGAAAAGAGATACTAATTTACTTGAGGGAACTAAGGTATCACTGTGGAACAAGATACATGCTCAGAGCATCTTTCCCAAAACTGATCAGCTGGGCCTGATATTCACTTAGATATAGAGTTACAATTTAGTAATATTCCCAGCTTCAGAATGATGAATTGAATTCTGCAGGCCTTAATCTCTTTATTATGAAGGAGCGTGTGAGGAATATGTTATATGTAACACTATAGTAAAAGGGCCTTTTAACTTTTAACTTTTTTTTTCTCATTTTTCAAGGTATTTCTTTTGTAAAGGAGCCAGATCTGGCAACAAGGCTAAAAAACTTCCAAAATTCTGTATAAATGTGTAATATACAAATATACACAAGGCTTTTGCCAAGAAAAGACATCACGACAACAAATGACAGAGGCGGCTTTGGTGTCACATACCACCTAGGGCATCTCAAACCCCTAAGAATGTGAGGGGCTGATGGACCCTTTTAACTCTTTCAGCCAGTTGGCCAATTATTTATTTGACTGCCATAGATACATATGTAAAATTCTACTACAATAAATCCTAAGTGTACTTAGGATTATTCCCAAAGATTGTGCAACTTGAATTTATTGACACAAAGTAATTGAATTATACTAAATTAGTTGATTGAATCTATAGTAAGCTGACACAAGAGTGTCAAAGTCAATGTATGTATCATGAGGGAAAGGCAACCAAAAGCTTTAGGCTTTCCAAGAAGAAAACTCCTTGACTTACACTCATCAGAGATCACTGAGTTCACTCCAAGTCATCAATAGGGGAGACTATAAATTCCAGCAGAGAAATCAGTAAAACGAGGGCAGGAGAATCCAATGGAGGAGGAACAGGTGACAACTAGAAAACCTGGCCACAGGGTCCTTTCGCGTGTAGGAGAGACAGGAGGACTAATGTATCTCTAAGCCAAGAACTCAGATCAGAAAGAAAGGGAGGGTAGAAAATAAATCCACAAAATTGTCAGACCCCAACCTGGTCAGTTATCAGCAGCCAACTAAGAATCTGCTAAGCAATTGCAAGAAAAAAGCTGGTTTTGCTGATAAGTGGGTCCAGTAAATTGAATACGAGTTCCCATAAAACAGTTTAAAGAAAAATATGATTGCAACAAGCCGATTGAAATTGCAAAGAATCATTGCCTTCATTGACAATTTTATCATGAGACATAAAATGGTATGAGATTTGTATAAGCTCTCTTTATGGTTTACCCTCTTGCACTCCTCATCCATGAGAAGAGACAGAGCCTGACCTGAAATATCAGTGTCTGCACATTTCCTGTTCCAGGAGAGCCATGCATGGGCAGAAACCATGGAAGCTACGCAAGAGGAGAGCAAGTCTGAATGTTTACGCCATGCCAGGTGCTGTGCTCAAAGCTTTGCATACAATCTCATTTAATCCTCACAGCAATCTACTACCATTTCTATTTCATAGTTTAGAAATTATGACTTCAAGAGGTCAAGTGAACTGCTCAAGTCACATAAGGGTAATTGACAGAATTTGGAATCAAACTCAGGACAGATTTGAAAACCCAGATTCTTATAAAGTATCCTACTATAATCAGTTCATTAAGTGAATGAATGGGAAGCAGTTGTGCCCACGGTCCCCATTAAACTCACATTGTGGACCTCTTCTTTCCTGCTCGTGAAAGATACATCTGACCTGTCTCACAGTTTATTTTGGTCAGCCTTTAATCTTACAAGGTCCAGTCTAAGAACCACATGCAGTTGAAAGATCCTTCCTTCCCCTGGGAGGTCTGCTTTTGACTTGGAAACCTGCAGTGGGAGAGGGAGGTGCTCCATCTCCTCCACCATCTGCTGACTGCAACTGTGGCCCCTGCAGACCAGGTGCAGGATGAGGAGTGTTGCAGGTTGCCGTGTTGCAGGAAGCAGACGCTGAGATAGTGATGGATGTGCAAGAAGTGCTTTGGGGATCAACACCTGGGGAAGGGATGGGACAAAGGGAGAATCTGAGCAATCCTGACAAAAGCTTCATTCAGATGACCCCATGGAGAGCTCCAGAGCTAGGGCGGGCCTTCAGCGTTGCCCTGCATGAGGGGCTGGGAATTCATTTGTCCTCAACACGGATCAGTCATTGAATGGGCTGCTTCCTTCAGCTGTGACACTGGGCAAGGCAGTTTTCTTCAGCTGAGACAATCCCCATAGAAAGTTGAAGGCTGAGGGCCATCCTCCTGAAGCACTCCTAAAACCTGGAGGAATAAGTCTTTCTTTCCTGAAGAGACGTTATCTGTTGTATACCACAGCATTCGCATGGGGAATAAGGGTAAGAGAGAAGGAAAATCTTCCTTGACCAGACAGTTGTCTGTCCCTAGTGCTTTCTGAGTATAGCAGATAACAAAGGCTGATGTTTTCCTCTCATGGGGTACTTTTGAGGTTCTTCAGAGATCTCCCCATCACTAAGGATCTCTCTCCTGTAGTACTGCTTATATTGATGATGTCCACTCAGGCTGACTGCTTATAACTCTCAGATCTGTTTCTTCAATGGGTGACTTCATGGTCCAACCAGGATCCTTGAGAAGATCTCTCAAAGATGGTCAATACCAGAAACCCTCTACTGGGAGCACCTCTAGCCTGTAAGATCAGATACCTTTGTCCCTCAAACTCTGGATGTGCAGAGCTTTCCAGTATGACCCTGATGTTTTGTTCTTTAAGAGGAAGGCACCACCTTTCCAACTTTAGACTTCCCCAGAAATACATTAGCTACCAGATTCTGTGCCCCCCTCAAACTTCCAGGATCAGCAGTCGTATTCCCAAACTGGTTCTCTTGAAGACCCCTCACATGGTGTGAGATAATTGAAGAAAACAACCCTTCCCCTGATAAATCCTCACCACCTTGTCTCAACCTCTCAATGAATTCTCTGCCTGTTCTGATCTAGGTCTCCTTAACCTCTCAATGAATTCTCTGCCTGTTCTGATCTAGGTCTCCTTAACCTCTCAATGAATTCTCTGCCTTTCAGAACTAGGTTCTGGGCTAATACTGGAAGAACTGATGTTGAAATAGGTTGTTGAGAGGGTGGTTTAACACCTCAGGCATACTCAGCATCTGTGGAATTACCCTCTAACAATGTCTTTGTTGGTTTTCTGAGACCTTAAGGCAGCCTTTAACATGCAGTTTTTGTTGTTGTTGTTGTTGTTTGTTTGTCTGTTTTTTTGAGACAGAGTCTTGCTCTGTTGCCCAGGCTGGAGTGTAATGGTACAATTTCGGCTCACTGCAACCTCCACCTCCAGGTTCGAGCAATTCTCCTGCCTCAGCGTCCCCTGATAGCTGGGATTACAGGCTAGTACCACCACGCCTGGCTCATTTTTGTATTTTTAGTACAGACAGGGTTTCGCCATGTTGGCCAGGCTAGTCTCAAACTCCTGACCTCAGGTGATCCACCCACCTCAGCCTCCCAAAGTGCTGAGATTACAGGTGTGAGCCACTGTACTTGGCCTAACATGCAAGTTTATTAGATTTTCTCTGAAACATATTTCCCCACACTAGTGTGAAACCCCTGTGTGGCTCTAATGTAAGCAATGCTTAAAGGTTGCCCATAGCATTGCAGGTTCCTCTCCACTTTAGAGATTCATCAAAGCGAGGAAAGGAAAAAGAAAATAAAGGACAGAGAGAGGAAGGGAGGAAAAGAAGGAAGAAAGGAGGAAAGAAAGAGAAGGAGAATAGGAAGGAAGGGAAGGAGGGAGGGAGGGAGGGAAGGAAGAAGACATGTTAAGCAGGGAAGATTTATTCTCAACAGGTAAATTTTCCTCCAAGGGCTATTCCTGCCAAGAGTAACGTTATATGTCATGACCAACAGGATCTTGCCAAAATGGTGACTGATAGGACATGACTCAAATGCCCCAGGCTGAATCTATTCCCTCTCTACCATGCTATCACTTATTTGATTTAGATGGACCCCAGCTATCAAGACTGTCCCAAATTGCTTGTTTGCTGAAAGCACAGGTCTAACAGAAGTTTCTGCAAACATCACACTTCAGCTAACTACTGACCTTGAGTATTGACTTGGGGAATGAATCCCTATCTAATCTTTATTTTATGTAATTTATCCCAAATGGTGTCACATTTTTACAACTCAGTAACTCAATGCAGGGGAACAAAAAGTACCAGTGTCTATCTTTCTAACAAACCACATGCAAGTGTTCTAATAGTGACTTTTTTCAGCTTGACAAAATGAGGAGCTCAGCCTTTGAACAGTATAAATATGTATGGTCAGGCGTGCTTTTTGCATAAGTCTAGCTCTGTTCTCCTCCAGTGTATCCTCTTGGAATGTACCCACTCATGTTCTTATTTTTCATTTGAATCCACTAAGGAATGCTTTTGCTTTCTGGCCAGGAATTGCTGGATTCAAGAAATCTTGTGGGAAGACATAAAGATGGCAGCTGCAGCCATGCAAGTGTTTCTGGTGGTGCAGAGAAACAGCCCATGTCATGTACTCTGTCATAAAGTGAGCAAGGTTTGCATAGGACAGATACCACATCATCCCATGTGTTGACTATATCTACCTTCTCATCTCTTAAAAAATACATATATACACATATATGTGAATGTATTTGCATCCCCATGTCATATTTTAAAGATGAGATCATAAGCAATCTCCCTGGACAAAGATATTTATGTGTTCTTTTCATCTGATGATTTGTCTCCGTTTGGGCCCCGCCATCACTTACACATTTTGGGAACAGCTGAGATCCATCCTGTACTTTCCCCAGCTGTGATAGCCTTTCACAAGTTTACACAGGCCATACAAGGGCAGCATAATCAACACCATAACCCTGTACAGAAACATAAATCTTAAAATACACTAGCAAGAGTGTCAATCCAACTGGTAAGGGTGAAAACGGCTTTGAATCCCAACTGCCTATTATTATCACCAAGGAGGACCTATGTTTTTGTAGTCTCCACTCAATTCTAATACTTTCTCTGGGATCTAGCAGAGACTCAGTTCAATTCTCACTGTGAATCCGTGTGTTAGGAATGCCTAAGACATTGCCCTCAGCCTTCTGCCCTAAGCAGGTGTAAAGGCAACAAGGACATCTGGCAACTTCGTGTCTGTATTAGGAAAGAAAAGCCCTGACCTGAAGTACAGGACGTGTTGTATTATAATGATCATTAGAAATAGTATGGATAATGACATTCATAGAAATAGCACTTTATATTTTAAAATGGCTTTTACCTACAGTCTACCATGCAAATAATTAGACACTTTTATCAGATATGCTAAAAACTCCCCCTCCTAAAAAATAATAAACTATTGGGCAAAATATGTAAGGGCAACTGGCTCCACCTTATGCCCCTGAACAGAATGTCTTCACTGTCCACTAACCCCACCCGACTGCGAGTTTTGAATAATCCAAGCAAGACCTGGGAAAGCCAGTCTCAGTCCTACTGGGACTTTCCCCCGATTCGTCAGGAGGAGGTATTCATTCCCTTGACTGAAAGCTTCCTTTTTGTTACATCAGCCTTGTTTACAAAAGCACAGATAATTATTTTGATCCATTCATTTCCTTGGCCCACCAGGAAACGACAAATGACAAGGTGACATACGCAACCAGCCTGGACTAACATCTTGGTAGAGTTGAGAACAATTAGGTGGTTTGCAATAGCCAAGTACCTCCAGTTCTTAAAAATGAAAACCAAATGCAAATATAGCCCAAAGTACTGATCACACACAAGTAATGACCCCCATGAAGAAGTCACGAAAAAGCAGCCTATCTCCTCCTGCTCCTCCAGCACAAAGAAGTGGAGGAAATCTCTTTCTGTGGTAGCCCGAAGACAGATGCAGGTGGTAAAGCTGAAACACAGGAATCAGTTTTTTTTGTTTTGTTTTGTTTTGTTTTTTCACCAAGCAGCTACTCTGCAAGGTCCCAAGAGAATTCACTCTCCTGTTTTTTTTGTTTTTTGTTTTTTGGTTTTTTTTAGACAGAGTCTCGCTTTGTGACCCAGGCTGGAGGGCAGTGGTGCAATCTCAGCTCACTGTAACCTTCACCTCCCATGTTCATGCCATTCTCCTGCCTTAGCCTCCTGAGTAGCTGGAACTACAGGCATGCACCACCATGCCCAGCTAATTTTGTAATTTTTTTTTTTTTTTTTTTTTTTAGTAGAGACAGGGTTTCGCCATGTTGGCCAGGCTGGCCTCAAACTCCTGACCTCAGGTAATCCTCCAAAGCACTGGGGTTACGGGTGTGAGCCACTGCGCCTGGCCTCCCCGGCTTTATCTTAAAATACTTCACCTCCTATTATATTTCCTCAAAGTATGAACTGACTAGGGAAAAAAAAGTGAGCATCACTTTTTGTGTTTTTTGAATAGAAAAAACACACAAGAAAAGCACAAAAAAGCACCCATGCAGTGCAATAAAACAATCTAAACCATGAGTGTACTCTAGAATTAGATGGGAAAGTGGCAGTTATATGTCTGTGCTTACAGGGTCAGGAGATGCAGGATTACAGACTTTGCTTCCAAAGAGTGTGACCCAGAATTAAAGAACAGAAAGACATCACTGTCTTACAAACACACTGAGTTACTCACAGTTCTGCTCGTTGCCTTGCCAGGCACCTTACTCACCTGCCTGTGCAGCCTCATTTCTCTCCAGAGGTGGAAGCATCCTGGCAGAACATTAGCCTTCTTTACATCTCCCACTGCACCTCTTGTGCCCTTAGCACTAAAAAAGGAGAGACTGTTTAATCATCATGGTTGTTGGAAATAGATGCTTGGTGCCACAAAGAAAAATTAGCACTGAGACAAAGAGTCTTTCAGCAACGTGATTTTTACTTCCTGGACTGCAGGAAGGGTACCCTCACTAGCCATTGTGCTATGAGAGTACAATGAACAAAGGAAAGCAGACAAATTTATCCCTTAGGCATTTGGAGTCGTCCTTACTGCTGTGTCTGATCGCAGTCGGTTGGAGCCAGACCTCACAATTTAAACTAAAACCCGACTGGCTAACAACTTAAAACTTTTTTTAAACAGGTAAAAGCAATGGAGAGCTGGGACATGCCTGTGGGCATGTCCAGCACAGATATCTTGGTTAAAGTACAATAGAATGTACTACATACCTGGCCAGGTGCGGTGGCTCATGCCTGTAATCCCTGCACTTTGGGAGGCTGAGGCAGGTGGATCACAAGGTCAAGAAATCGAGACCATCCTGGCCGACATGGTGAAACCCCATCTCCACTAAAAGTACAAAAAATTAGCCAGGCGTGGTGGTGCATGCCTGTAGTCCCAGCTACTCAGGAGGCTGAGGCAGAAGAATTGCTTGAAACTGGAAAATGGAAGTTGCAGTGAGCCAGGATGGAGCCACTGCCCTCCAGCCTGGCAACAAAGTGAGACTCTGTCTCAAAAAAAAAAAAAATGTACTACATACCTGTAAGCATGGCATGTTTAACAGCTACATAGGGTAGGGCTTAACAAAATTATTAGCACACTGACGATTTATTCTTAAACAAGAAAGGAAACTTTAAAAAGGAACCTTTCTACTTCCCACAATGGTGAGAGCTGACATCCTGCAACAGAAAGGGAAGTGAAAGTCCCAGCCAGCAGGAATGGGAGACAATGCAGTACTTCTACTTTAAATAGCTGCATACACCTTGAGTCAGGGGAGATAAGTTACTATTGTGTATCCTAGTCTCTCTAGAACATAAAACATGCAGGGGGAGGAGGAAGAGAGAAAAAGGTGAGAAGAGCAGTTGCAATTTCATGATTGATAACAGATGATGTTTTACATTACGTTAGGTTGACTGCAGGGAATGATAGATTCTGCTTCAACTTCCTGGAAATAACTCAAGGGATGATGATGACTGACTAAAAGAAAAAGGCAGCAAAGATAAGACTGTATGCCTGGAACAAGCTTATCACTTAAAGAAAGATATTCAGTCTCTCGGAGTACCTCTTTCTTAGATGTGTGTGTGTGTGTGTGTGTGTGTGTGTGTGTGTGTGTGTGTGTGTGTGTGTGTGTGTGTCTCCCCCTCCTCTGTCCTCTCTCTCTCTCTGTCTTTCTCTCTCCTTTTTGGTATTATTAGAACTAATATAGGAATCTGCAGATTTTAAACCTCAAGACTTTCATTGTCTCCTTCAAGTCCCAAAGCTTAGAATACATTTTGAAGAACTTTCTTTTCACTTATAAATCATTTCTTTTTATTTGCTTGTGCCTGTCTTCCTGTTCTTATTTGCAAACCTTCAGGTTTGCAATTTGAATGCCATGGCAGACTATCCAGAGAAAATGAGATGAAATTATTTTAAGAGACTCAACAAAAATCCTTTGGTAAAAATACTTCAAAAGGGATTCCCTGCTAGATTATATTGCTTCTATCCTAGAGTCCCCATGGGGATGCAAATGACAGCTAAGAAATTACAATCATTTACCAAAAGAGCTACAAAACATCTAATTTTGTGACTTACAGGAAAGCACAGAATAATGTGTGAATATAGACAGTGTGAAGTCAGCTTTAAGTGGCAGCATTTATTTTTAGAGTTAATCATAGTGTTATGGTCCACTTGGACAGGACATACATATCAAAAATTTAATACTCGCTATGATTATATCTTAGTAAGTAATTCATTTATCTTAGTTTGAATGTAATACTTTGCCAAGTCAGGACTCAATCATGAGAAATATTAGAGTTCCAACTCTAGGGATGTTTTCCTTGTAGAATCTTTTTCTTTTCTTTTTTTTTTTTTTTTTTTTTTTTTTTTTTTTTTTTTTTTTTTTTTTTTTTTTTTTTTTTTTTTTTTTTTTTTTTTTTTTTTTTGAGACAGAGTTTCACTCTAGTCACCCAGGCTGGAGTGCAATGGTATGATCTCAGCTCACTGCATCCTCTGCCTCCTGGGTTCAAGTGATTCTCCTGCCTGAGCCTTCTGAGTACCTGGGACTACAGACAAGTGCCATCACACCTGGCTAATTTTTGTATTTTTAGTAAAGATAGGGTTTTGCCAAGTTGGCCAGGCTGGTCTCGAACTCCTGACCTCTGGTGATCCATCTGCCTCAGCCTCCCAAAGTGCTGGGATTATAGGCCTGAGCCACGGCATCTGGCCTTCCTTGTAGAATCATATTCACTTAGTTTGGTAGACTGTGTAGGCAGTGTTGTGTTAGAGCCAGCGGTGCACATCTCTTCCCAATACCATAGTCAGTGACTTCAGCTTGGGAACTTCAAATCAGCAATGATGAGATTATTTACACCATGGAAATCAGCAAACACTACAAATCAGGGCTTCCCTCCATCACCCTCAGAGTTGGTTGTTAATGAGTCACCAGTCACTACTACCACATATGGGGAAAGAAAGAAGAGATAAATGTGGCTCATTTTCCTATTTCATTACAATGCAGGAATCCTATTTCATCAAAACATTAGTTCATGTTTTGCACAGATGTGGGTAGAAACCAGCATGTTGTTTAACTGGCTAAAAGATTTGCTCCTTATGACAATGAACAAGAAAACACATACTCTCTGGGCTACTATGCTGTTGATAAGAATATTAAATAGCCATGGCATCTACCTTGCCTGTCACTAGACAGGGGAATCAGTAAAAGAGAGGAGACACTGTAACTATTGCAAGCAGTGCCACCTTTACCTCCTGAGAGGCAACTCTTGGCAACACATGCGAGGGTTCCCATCGCTGTGTGTGCAGGAGATGCCATTTCTCAAGACCCTGTATCACCACATTGCACATTAGTGCCACACTATTTGCACCTTGGTTTTTATCTCTTCCATTTTCATTGAAAATAAACTCAGAGACTTGTAGATGCCACCTCTCTCCTATTGGTGTATGTTACATCAAAACCCTTTAGCAATGCTTCAACCTCTTAGCTCTTTTACACAAATCCAACAGTACATCAAAGTAGGCTTATCCACCATGATTAAGTAGGCTTCATCCCGGGAATGCAAGGCTGGTTCAACACATGCAAATCTATAAACGTAATCCACCACGTAAAGAGAACCAAAGACAAAAACCACATGATTATGCCAATAGATGCAGAGAAAGCCTTCAACAAAATTCAACAGCACTTTATGCTAAAAACTCTCAATTAACTAGGCATCGATGGAATGTATCTCAAAAAAATAAAAGCTGTTTATGACAGATCCACAGCCAATATCATGCTGAATGGGCAAAAACTAGAAGCATTCCCTTTAAAAACTGGCACTAGGCAAGGATGCCCTCTCTCACCACTCCTATTCAATATAATATTGGAAGTTCTAGCCAGAGCAATTAGGCAAGAAACAGAAATAAAGGGCATTCAATTAGGAAAAGAAGAAGTCAAATTGTCCCTATTTGCAGAGGACATGATCGTATATTTAGAAGACCCCATCATCTCAGCCCAACATTTCCTTAAGCTGATAAGCAACTTTGGCAAAGTCTCAGGATACAAAATCAATGTACACGAAAATACATAGGCATTTGGAAAAAAGAAAGACAAAAGATCAGCGTCTTAGAATAGAATGGGCAAAATACACAAAGCAGAATTCACCAGTGCTTTAAGAGTTATCTGTAAACAGAAGAAGCTACAATTGTATTCGGCTTCCAAGAGTTAGAAAAATTGCCCTTGAAGGGAGAGACTAGAAAGGCTGAAGGTGGATGATGTTTTGGAGGCCACCGGGAGACAAGCAATTGTGATTTAGTTGACCCGGACACAGCTATCAGCAAAGGAAAACCTGACATCACACATGCACTTTGTCTGAAACTCAACAAGCCAGCCACTCTCCTCCCTAGAAATCCCACTGGAACAAGTACAAGCAGTGTGTCTTCACAGACGGCTCCCAAGGCACGCCTCTGGCTCATTATTGTTAGTCATTTTAGAGAGTAGTTTGGGATTTGCTTTTGCTTTATGTACAAGAACAAAAGAGTTTGTTTTTTTTTTTAATTTTTTCAATTTTGCAAAAGCTAAGCCTTGAAATTCAAGGACAGTGAAATAGCTCTCATCTATTCTTTTCTTTATATACCTAATGTAGATGACGAGGTGATAGATAAAGCAAACCACCATGGCACGTGTATACCTATGTAACAAACCTGCACGTTCTGCACGTGTACCCCAGAACTTAAAGTATAATGGGAAAAAAACCCTGCATGCCTCCATTTTTTCTCCTTTGCCTACTCATGTGTGATACTCAGCATATGCCATCTTATGTAGATTCATCTATACATCTTGGTGTGTGTGTGTATTTGTGTGTGTGTGTGTGTGTGATGAGGTGTGTTGTATCATATTCATTTTATATTTGATAGCATAGGGTCTCACTAGCATATTTTTGGCATAGATGTGGGTAGAAACCAGCATGTTGTTTATCTGGCTAAAAGATTTGCTGTTGGGTGCACATAAGCAGTGCTGATTTAATCTTAATTTAACTTTTTGGTGAAACTTTTATCTATCTATTATTAATTAGATAAATATATTAGACACTTGGAGTTAGGGTGAGGCCAATGTAGGCATTCATTTACTATATGAATTCAATAAAATTATTACCCTACAGGTCCTATGTGGGGAACTTGCAGTTTTTAAAGGAGAGCCTATTTTTTACTTTATTATATCCATTATATGGCCTATTATTATCATAATCTCCTGACATTCTGCTTGGCATAAAGTTGATTCTCAGTAAATGTTCATCTCTTTTCCTTCCCCTGATGGCCTCGGATTGTGTAGTTAAGTGTGTTTTCTCATTTCCAATGTTCTCTTAGTGTACGTGTCTGAAGGCAGGGTAGGCAGAAGATGCTGCACACACATGCGCCCCTTGCGTACACACCCCACCCTTTCACCACCTCTTGTTAATGACCATGGAGAGCTCCAGCAGAGGGGCAGTGTAGTATGAAGGCTGGATTACATGCTCTGGAGTTAAACAGATCTTACTGGAATCCTGGCTGTCTTGGTAATTTGTCTTATTTTCAACAAGTTACCTGCCTGAGCCTCAGTTTCCCCAACGGTAATATGAAGATGACTCAAGAGGGTGGTGGCAAGGATTAACATAACCAGGCATGTGGCGCATGCCTGTTATCCCAACTATTCAGGAAGTTGAGACGGAAGGATCTCTTAAGGCCAGATGTTTTGGGCTGTAGTGAGCGATGATGGTGCCACCATACTACAGGCTGAGCAACAGAGTGAGATCCCCATATTTAAAAAAAAGTTTTAAAAATTTGTTTGTTTTAAGTTACTATAGATGATGTAAGTCATTCATTACAAATGGCCATTGTCTTAGAATTATTTTTAGAAGTTTTCCTCTGTAGCCAGCTCACTGAGGATGGTCCATTTCTCTGTTCCCTCACCTTGGTAATCTAGAGAGAAACAGAGATTGCGTTGGATAGTGAGGTTAGGGATCAACTAGAAAATCTAGGACGTTCTAAATTTGAACTGAAAATCTTTTTTGTGTTCATGTTCCATGCCCCTTTCCTGGTTCCTAGCAGCCCCTCTGCCTTAAAATTTATTTTTTCCTGTGTTATCCGATTAACTCCCCTCCTGCAATCCCTGATACACACGCCTCAAGTTACCCCACCCAGTACTGTCCTATCTCCACACTTCTATGGGATTTAAAAAACCTCTACTATCTTTGCAGAAAAACTCTATTTTTATCTACCTCTGACAACCCTCAAATCTGTATCTGTCATACAACCTTCTGAGCTAAAGTCGGGTATCTAAAAGCTCCTGGGTCAGCCTGGGGGATAGATGGATCTGGACAGATACACTCTAAGCCTCCACTTCTTGCTAACTTTAATGGGCAACTATAACTCGTTAGCTGTCTCCCTTAGAAATTCTATCAATGAGTAGGAGGCACAGGGGGACAGTCTTCAGCTCAATATAAGAAATGTCTACATTTACAGATTGATTTGGGGGTGGGGGTGGTAAATTCCCCAACACTGAAAACATTCAAGACAGGCTAAGAGACCACTGCTATACAGATTTACATATTGGGAAGAAGAATCAATGAGATGACAAACCCAAGTACAATGATTCTATTAAAAATTCATGTTATTTTCATGATTACAATATTTTAAAATTCAAAATTTTAGACAGGGTTGGTTTCAGTGGCTTACACCTGTAATCTCAGCACTTTCGGAGGTGGAGGCAAATGGATCACTTGAGGTCAGGAGATTGAGACCATCCTGGCCAACATGGTGAAACCCCATCTCTACTAAAAATACAAAAATTAGCTGGGCATGGTGGCACATGCCTGTAATCCCAGCTACTCAGGAAATTGAGGCAGGAGAATCACTTGAATCTGGGAGGCAGAGGTTGCAGTGAGCCAAGATCATGCCACTATACTCCAGCCTGGGTGACAGAATGAGACTTGGTCTCAAAAAAAACATTGCACAAAGGTGAGATTGTCTGCCTGACACACAACACACACCATCCACACTTGGCATTGCTTTTGCAGGTTGAATAAGGATGCAAGGGAAAAACTCCAGTTGCATCAAGACCTTCCAATTTTATTTTCAAAAAGAGCACTCCAGAACAATCAGGGCAAACTCAGAGATTAACCGCAGCTCTTCAATTAGTTAATCCTCTTTATCATGAGAAAGCAGTTCTGCCACTTCCCTTGGGGACTGAACAGGGACATTTGTTAATAAAAATCTACTTTGCACGTTCCTGTTGCATAAATCCATTACTGGAGACCAGCTTGATTTGAATGACAGGAATCTGCCCACATTGCGAATGGATTCAATAAATTGGAACACTCTTACCTTGGAGAAAATAGAAATCCCAATGTTGACTGCATATTTGGAATCAGTCTAGTCTCCTGGGAAGAGCATATGTTATTACTATGTCTTCAATTTAAAACTCATCTTTGATTTGACACTCAAATCTTTATTCCCAGGATTTCTTAGGTCTTCTAATATTTCCATGCAAAATATGATTCAGCAGTACTTATGAATACTTGCTAGGTACAAGTCACTGTAGTAGGTCTTGTGGGGAAAGAGAAAAATCCGAAATAGAAAGTTGAGTAAGACATGGTTCCTGCCTTAAGGAATTTAAAATCCACTGGAGGAGGAAGTAATGGCTAATACTGTTAGTTATATTATTATTTTCTGGATTTAACATACTTTACCCAAGAATTGTAAAAAATATATATATATATTTTTATATATGAGAAGAAATTTTTTATATATGAGAGGGATATATATGAGAAGAAATTTTTATATATGAGAAGAAATATATATATGTGAAGAAATCTTAAGAAAGGACCCTGGAAGAAATTACTGTAAATGCCAGTGGTCCTTGTGCACTCTGATTCAAAGAGACTCATTTTTAACATTTTCTTCAATAAAATTATAATTCTTTAATAGTAAATAAAAATACATATCAATTCAAAAATATTCTAGAGTACTTTTTGCTGCCCCCTAAAATTGTGGTTATGTTTTTAGTCTGGGGATTTGCCTTCAAGAACAAGGAAATATAAAATTGAAATCAACATCAATATGAATAGAATTTGCAAAAACGATAGGCTTCCATATGGTGGTGCAGGTACATACATACAAACATGCAGACATATATACGTTAGCGTAAATACAGATGCATACAAAACACATATAGATTTCACACACATATGTATAGGCACATGCATACATATGTACATACACATATTCATTGCCCACTCTAGACTGTTCACAAAATGATCATAGGTATTTTGGTTTTCTGTTCTTTGGGCCTTTTACTATTCTAATGTTTGGGAAAACAGCAAGTGATCAACTATCCAGTCCATGTTTAAAAATACTGGCAGCTACGTTGGAGAGAAAAGAACACGTGACCTGTGAGCCCCAGCTCTGGGTTCAGATCCCGACTCTGCCATTCATTACTTCTCCCTCTCCATGGGTGTGTGGAAGTTTCTCAGCGTCTTGCCTCAACATTCTCTGGGGGAATGGAGGGGTCTGTTGCTGATACCAGTCAAGGCCAGAGAGTTGCCTAGACTAAGGAAGAAAGAGAAAAAAATGGAGAAGTATTTTGGCCTCTCTTGACCTCAGAGAAAGTCTTTGGAAATCTAGCCCATTCCCCCAGCCCCTTGTAGATAAATACTCTGAGACCCACAAACTACAAGTGCAAACACTACATTTGTTTCCATCGTCTGAACCTCCATTGTCCACCAATGAAGGGTGTTTCTGTGACACAGTGACACCAAAGATTGGATGCGAACAAGCAATAGCCACTAAAAATGGCTATTTTTTAAGGATCCATTAAGGATGTAGTCCTTACTGCCATCATTTTATTTGCTACTGGTGAGACTCCTCCCAGGTAGCTATTATTTTCTTTATTTTGCAGATGTAGAAACTGAGTTTCAGACAGCTGGTTAAAAAGTGCAATAATTAGTGTCTCAATCTGGCACTGTGCTGTATGCCAATGCTGGAAGCCTGACCCATGGATAAAAAACGATGCCAGAATTGGCTAGTTTTAGGGCTCAAGGAAAACTCTGCTGAAGTTTGGTTTGATTTTCCCTTTGCCAAAAGACCTTTACATCAAAGCAAGGAGCTGAATCTACTCTTGCAGCAGCTATAGCCACAGGGAATTAGTATAAAGAAAGGAGGAAGAGAGGTTGAGAGGAAGGGGACACCCTTGCAAACTTTTAGCCTTTTAACTGGAACCAAAACTTTAGTCACTGGATACAGATCAGTGTATAAAGTTAGTACAGTTCATTCTGTGAGCCGTAGCCAACCATATCCTTAAAATGTATTTGCTCTAGGAACCCCAAACCCAAGTCTTCTGGCTTCAGTACACCCTAATCCTTCTCTTCCGTGTGCATGAGAACCTACTGAGATCAAGGTTTCTATGAATGTCCAAATATTCACTGGTATAAAATCACTTTGAAAATTTAAAATAGAAGAGGGCATAGGATGATGAAATCCTATCACTCGATACACACCCAAAGGATTATAGATCGTTCTACTATAAAGACACATGCACGTTTATGTTTATTGCGGCACTGTTCACAATAGCAAAGACTTGGAACCAACCCAAATGCCCATCAATGATAGTCTAGATAAAGAAAATGTGGCACATATACACCATGGAATACTATGCAGCCATAAAAAAGGATGAGTTCATGTTTTTTGCAGGGACATGGTTGAAGCTGGAATCCATCATTCTCAGCAAACTAACACAGGAACAGAAAACCAGACACCACATGTTCTCACTCATAGGTGGGAGTTGAACAATAAGAACACATGGACATGGTGGCGGGGGAACATCACACACCAGGGCCTGTTCGGGGGTGGGGAATTAGGGGAGGGACAGCATCAGGAGAAATGTCTAATGTAGATGATGGGTTGATGGTGCAGCAAACCACCATGGCACATGTATACCTATGTAACATAACTGCACGTTCTGCACATGTACTCCAGAACTTAAAATATAATAATAAAAAAATGCGGGCGGTCCATATCTTTCTTGGATCATGAAGGGGTAGGATTCATCATCTATCCCCTCAGGGTTAATTTAAAGGAGGCTGTGTTAAGTACAGAGACAAAAGTTGCATGGGAAGCTCTGTGGGAAGCCACCGAGACCTTGCAGTGAACTAACCCTAACCTCTTCCAACCTCCAAAGACTTCACCATCGCCATCACCAGCATGCCAAGGTGCTGAGTGAAGGCTGCATCACCAAGCACTGACTAATCATGATAAGAGAGTGGGCTGGACTTCTGTGCCTAATCCCTTTTGTTCTCATTGCATCAACATTCAGTCCCCAAAAGTGCCTCAGTCGCCTATTCCAGATGATTTCATTGCCATTCAAGTCACACTATAGTGAGTTCCGGGTCCCTGTTCCTACTGACCAAATCTTTAAAGTATTCGAGCTGACTCAGCGCCTGCAGGGAATAAACCTTCTGGAATAAGATGCGCTGGAGATGTAAGGAACTGAGAATGAAAACCACATCCCAGAGCTGTCAAGATGGGAGACGGCTTCCCTTACGTGGAATATCTCTGCTTTATTGCTGTTAAAATGAATGTGTTAGCCTATAGATTAAAATGACCAAAGGAGAACTTTTTTCTCTCTTATCTTTTCACCCTTTCTTGAGTATATTGGTGGGAGTAATAAGATTAGTCAGGTCCTAAATGGCTTGGTGAAAGATTTGCGACCTTTTCCAACGTTCTGATTGTTGAACTGAAGAGAGCCTGTGCCTCGTTATCTATCCAGTGGATGACAAGAAGACGTAAATACACTTTTCATTTCCATTCTTGTCAATGTAATATTGGTAAATGTAAGTTTCACCCTGAACTAGGGAGATAATGGTCAATGCATGTATTGTAATTTGTAGAGGTAATCACGGTGGAAAAGACTATGAAAATGCTTGCCTTTGAGATTTAATGTTTAGTAAGAAATGATCTCTTTTTTAGTCCAAACATTATATTTGGACTACTTGAAAAATGTGTGATACATACAGGCCTATATTTTTTAAAACTTGGCCGGACACGGTGGTTCACACCTGTAATCCCAGCACTTTGGGAGGCCGAGGGGGTAGATCCCTTGAGGCCAGGACTTGAAGAGCAACCTGGCCAACGTAGTGAAGCCCATCTCTACTAAAAATACAAAAATGAAGGCTGTGCGTGATTGCTCATGCCTGTAATCCTAGCACTTTGGGAAGCTGAGGCTGGTAGATCTCTTGAGCCCAGAAGTTCCAGACCAGCCTGGACCTCATGGGGAAACCCCATCTCAACAACAACAAAAAATTAGCCAGGCGTGCTGGAACGTGCCTGTAGTTCCAGCTACTTGTGGGGCTGCGGCAGGAGGATTGCTTGAACCTAGGAAGTGGAGGCTGCAGTGAGCCAAGACCACACCACTGCACTCCAGCTTGGGTGACAAAGTGAGAACCTATCTCAAAAATAAAAAAAAATCAAAATGAAAACAAAAAATTAGCTGGGCCTAGTGGCACACACCTGTAGTCCCAGCTGCTTCAGAGGCTGCGGTACAAGCATCACCTAAACCTGGGAGGCAGAGGTTGCAGTGAGCCAAGATTGTGCCTCTTCACTCCAGCCTGGATGACAGAGAGACTCTGTCTCAAAAAAAAAAAAAGTCAAGTATACAGCGACAGAGAATAAAGCGGTGATTACCAGAGACGGGCAGGTGGGGGAGAAACGGGGAGATGTGGGTCAGAGGATACATAGCAGTCCATATCTAAGATGAACAAAACTAGAGATTTAATGTACAACATAAGGACTACAGGCAATAAAATGGATTGTATTTTGTGTCCCTGCTAACTGAGCAGATTTTAGCTGCCCTTGCAACAACAACAACAAAAAACACAAAAATGGATGACTGAGAATGATGGATATGTTAATTTGCTTCATTATAGTAACTATTTTACAATCTATAGCTATCTTATAACCTAATGTTGTATACCTTAAACACATACAATAACATTTTCAAATGCATATACATATTTACAAAATAAAAAATAAGGCAAATACCCATGTAACCACCACCCTGTTACGAAACAACATTGCCCACTTGTATTCCCCAGCCAAACGGTACCAACTTCCTTCCCCACCCGAGGCAACCATTCCCCTCACTTCCGTGACCATCCTTCCCCTGCTTTACTCTACAGTTTTGTCTCCTGTGTATTCCTACAAATACTGCTTAGTCTGACTGATTTATGAGCTTTGTATAAATGGAATCACGCTGTATTTTTCTGTAACTTGCTTCTTTCTCCATTATGTTTGTGAAATTCATCCATGCTCATCCTGGGGTGGGCAGACCATGAGGTCAGAAGTTCAAGACCAGCCTGGCCAAGATGGTGAAATCTCGTTTCTGCCACAGTACACAAATTAGCTGGGCGTAGTGGTGTGTGCCTATAATCCCAGCTACTCAGAGGGCTGAGGCAAGAGAATCGCTTGAACCCAGGAGGCGGAGGTTTCAGTGAACTGAGACCACACCACTACACCCCTGCCTGGGTGACAGAGTGAAACTCCGCCTTAAAAAAAAAATCATCCAAGTTCATCTGCCTTGCTGTAGTCTCTTCATTTTCGTGGTAACAATATCTAGCTCTATGAGGATATTTCAATTATTTACTCAGCCCACTGTGTTACACTTCTGCTTCTTTTCAGTTTGTAGCTACTTAATATGGCAAAAGAAAACACGGAAAGATAAAGCCAGAAAGTAGTGAAATCAGTTCCCCAAGTGCTGAGTGGGAAGTGGCTGCAGAAGAAAGAAAAAAAAAATTCTGTGCACACATGTTTAAACACATTTTCTGCTTTTGAATGATGTTAATATGTTACATATTCAAAAAAATTTAAAACATTAACAAGAAATAAAAATAGTTTTTAACAACTAAAATTTCATGTTAACAGAAACAAATGAACCTATTAATTTGTAATACTCAGAAGAAAACAATTATTTCAAGTCATGTTTAAACCAGCATTCTGACTGTGCATCCGCTATGGTAGGCAGTCACGCGTCTCTTAATGATGAGGATATCCTACGAGACGTGCATTTCTATTTTGTCATTGTGCAAACATCATAGAATATACTTACACAAACCTAGATGGTGTAGCCAATACACACTTCGGCTATACGGTATAGCCTGTTACTCCTAGGCTGCAAACCTGTGCAGGAGGTGACTGTACTGAATGTTGTAGGCAATTGTAACACAGTAGTATTTGTGTATCTAAACGTTTCTAAACATAGAAAAGGTACAGTGAAGATACACGATTATAATCTTATGGAACTACTGTGGCAGATGCAGTCCATCCTGGGCCAAAATGTCCTTATGCAGCACATGATTGTATTTCAAGTACAAAAAAAAAAAACTACAATGAAATATCGATTGGTGTTTGGCAGAGTGGCATTGCACTGAATTTATAATTGAGTGGATTCGACTTCAAAACACTGTCTTCCTACATAAAACCATAGCATGTTTATTTGTGACGTTCCATGAAGTATTACAATTTTGTCTTTATGAGAAGCACATATTCTGTTAGATTTATCCATGGCTATTTCACACTGTTGATGTTACTGTAAATGGTATCTTTTCTCTTTCATTTTCTATTTATTTATTCCTGGCATATAGAAATGTAATGCATTTTTGAATATTGATTATGTATCAACAAAGTTGCTAAATTTTCTTATTAATTTAAATAATTTATTTGCAGATTATCTAGGATTCCTCATTATAATCATATCGTTTCTGATTTTTATACCTTATACTTCTCTTTTACCTTAGCTGCACTGACTGGACCCCCAGTATAGTGTTCAGTGAGAGTAAATGATAGGGGGCATTCTTGTCTGGGTCCTGATCTCTATGGGAATGCAATCAGTTTCATCAAGTATAATGCTTTCCATTACACTGTGTATTTGTTTTAGGTTCTCTTTATCATATTAAGAAATTTCTCTCTGTTCATATTTTTTTTTTTTTTTTTGAGACAAAGTCTTGCTTTATCACCCAGGCTAGAATGCAGTGGCGCAATCTTGGATCACGGCAACCTCCATCTCCCGGATTAAGAGATTCTTCCGCCTCAGCCTCCCAAGTAGCTGGGATTACAGGCGCCCGCCACCAAGCAGGGCTAATTTTTGTATTTTTAGTAGAGATGGGGTTTCACCATGTTGGCCAGGCTGATCTCGAACTCCTGACTTCAGGTGATCTGCCCATCTCAGCCTCCCAAATTGTTGGGATTACAGGCATGAATCACCACAGCTGGTCTCCCTCTGTTCATAATTTTTAAGAGCATTTAAAATCATGAAAAGATAATGAACATTCTATAGCAATCCTTCTGCATTTATTGATGTTCATTTGATTTTTTCTTTTTAGGTAACGTGCTAATTTAGACTATTACAGTTAATAAACCTTACATTTCTATTATAAGTCAAATGTTACTATATTATTCATATACAGTGTTTTTTATGCATTGCTGCATTTGGTCTGCTAATTTATTATGATGATTTCTGTCATCTCTCTTCATAGGAAGATTGGTTTTTAGTTTCCATTTACCATATTTGTTCAAGTTTAGTTTTGGTATTGAGATGAAATCAACCTTGTTAAATGAGTTGAGGAATGTTTTTCTCTTTTTCTATTTTCTGGAAGAGTTTGTGCGTGGTTGGAATCATTACCTTTTAAAATGTAGACCTCAAAGGGAAAAGCACGTGGTGGCAGACATTTTTTAATGGGATTTTAAAAATGATTATTGTTGTTGTTTTTGTTTTAGAGACGGAGTCCTGCTCTGTCCCCCAGGCTGGAGTGCAGTGGTGTGATCACAGCTCACTGCATAGCTCACGGAAGCCTTGAATTCCTGGGCTCAAGCTACCCTCTTGCTTTAGCCTCCCAAGTAGCTGGGATTACAGGTACATGCCACCATGCCCAGCTAACTTTTTTATTTTTATTCTTTGTAGAGATAGGGTCTTGCTAAATTGCCTAGGCTGGTCTTGAACTCCTGGCCTTAATTGATCCTCCTGCCTTGGCATCCCAAAGTGCTGAAATTACCGGCATGAGCCACTGTGCGTGGCTTGGAAGATTATTATTACTATTAATTCAATGTCACTAAAGATTACAAAACCATTCTATTTATTTTTATGTCAGTTTTAGTCAGACACATTTTTCTAAGATCTATCCATGTCATTTAAATACATTGGCATATGTTCCTTTTATATACCTTTATAAAAACCATAATATCCTTTTCCATATTTTTAATGACTGCAACATCTATAATTATGCACTCTGACATCTAATACTGTATGAATAATTGTGAATTCTCTCTTTTATTCTTCACTAGCACTATCATGGGCTATTTCAAAGACTCAATTTTTAGCTTTGTTGTATTCATCAATTTTAAATTTAATTTTATCTCATTACTTTCTGGATTTATGTTTATTTTGTTCTTTCTATTGTATTTTAATTTACTTGCCGCTTTTTCTAAGTCCTAATGGACTTTTCATCCTTTTTTGATCTGTATTAGGCGTGTTCAAGGACAAACTTTTTTTCATCCTGCTTTAGTTGCATCCTGTACAAATTTATAACAGCATTTGTATTATTGCTTACTTTTAAGTATAGTCTGATTTGTATTAATATTTGTTATTTTACCAATGTATTATTTATGGGTGTGCTTTTAAGTTGTCAAAGTATGAGGATTTTACTTTTGCAAATGGTTACTGATTTGTTTTCATTTTAATAAGATATTGGGAGGGACTTAACTGATTTCAGTCCTTTGAAATTTGTTAAGACATTAAACTTAGAGATCCAAGATGGCCGATCACCAGCAGCTCAGGATCGCAGCTCCCAGTAAAAGCGCAGAGAGCCAGTGGCCGCCACACTTACCGGTACATTTTTGCTACCCACGGACCAGGACATCCCCAGTGGAGTAGCCCCACGGGTCGTCAGTGCGACCCTTTCGGATGGCGCGGCTTTTTTGCCAGCGTCTCGCCTCGGCGGCTCTTGGTGCGGAGTAAACGGGACTGAGTCTCCTTTTGGTTGATCTTTGGAGCTCTGGGAAGTCAGAGCAGTCCATCCAGCTGATTGAAAAAGGGACTCAAGAGGGAAGTCAGACAGGAGACCCCCGGGCAGAAAAGCACCACGAATTTCAACGGTGCTGTCTTAGCTAGCGTTGCAGGTCGCCACAGTGAAAATTACATAGATTCCTGAGCTGGGAATTAACAAGCTGGACGTCCACTCAGAGACCTAATTTGAAAGTGGGTAATTACAAAGACGACAGATGGATAAAACCATAAAGATGCCAAGAAGCCACCGGAAAAA
>PVKP010028124.1:0-30511 GCA_004027715.1 Plecturocebus donacophilus | reverse complement strand
ACAAGGATATCCAGGACTTGAACTCAGACCTGGAACAACTAGACTTAACAAATAAATACAGAACTCTTCTCCCACAAATCCACAAAACATACATTTTTCTCAGTATCACATTATACCTATTTTAAAAGGGACCACATAACTGGAAGTAAATCACTCCCCAGCAATTGCATAGCATTTCACAGGTTTAAATAAAATATTGTTTGGCTGCTTATTTGTTATTTTCATCCCCTATTCCTTCCTGTCTCCATTGTTAAACACAATTATTGGCATAAAAGAGGTTTTTAATATCCATTTTTAGACTGCATTCTAGCCTGGGCAATAAAACAAGAATCCCATTCTCTCTCCCTCTTTCTCTTCCTCTTTCTTTCTCTCTTTCATTTTTTTTTTCTTTTGCTGTTTCTTTCTTTCTCCTTTTCTCTTTTTCTAAAAACTCTCCCTCTTTCTTTCTCTTTCATTCTTTTTTTCTTTCTTTTGCTGTTTCTTTCTTTCTCCTTTTCTCTTTTTCTAAAAAAAAAAAATAGTGAAGACAATGTTCTTAGCCTTGTAAACTTTGTTATTGTGATATACTCTGATACATAAACAAAACTACTTTTCTGGGTCTTTAAGGCTGAAGCTATTGACTAATGAAATTCATTTGGGAAATCCACTCTGGGAGGTTTCTAGGAAGGTGAAAGGCTAGTTTACCAAGTGACATCACAAGCTCATCACTGGTTCTTCTCTTACTACTTGAAACATCGTCACAAGGCAACTTACCTGGAAACTCATTGTAGTTTGAACAGATAATATGGTATAAAAAGTGTTCAATAAAAAAAAAAAACTGAAGAGTTTTAGATCTGCAAGTGACCTGAAATCCCCTTTTGTATATGCCAATGAAAATATTATAAGGTCTTAGGTTTGGAAGAGTGCGAAGATACTGTCCGGTATCACCTCTATAATTAATTCAGAAATCTTCCTTATTCTATCTCTGGCAGGTTATCATTAAATCTCTGAGTGAAGCTCATTATCACATGAAGCAGTTTCTTTATTTTTTAAAGAAATTGATGTTAAATTTAAATATAATGAAATGCATGGATCTGAATTTACAAGGGGAGTTTCAATAAGTATATCTGCCTATGTAGCCATCTCTGAGAACAAGATATGGAACATTATCTCTTCATTTCTCAAACAGATGTTATTATTAAAAAGATTATTTCTTATGTTGAAGCACAATCTGACTGCAGTTTCTTTGTGCTAGTCCTATTGTTCTTCTCTGGAGCTATGCATAGTCAGCCTGATGCCCTTCAAATATTTGAGCATTGAATATGACAATATAAACCCTTCAGAATACAGTAAGAATCACACATTCCAACATGGTGTCAGAACATAAGTCAATGTGTTTATTTATCTAGGAAGACTGGTGAAAGGGAGCTACTGCTTTCACTATTGATTTGTGACCATGGGAAAGTTCTTTGCCATCATAAGCTACATTGTCTTCACCTGTTAAATAAGGACAATATCTACCTAAGAGGGTTGTTGAAGAAAATAAAGGATATAATGTATCTAAAATGCTTAACGTATTTCCTGGACCTTAGTAAGGTATATAGTAGAAGCTACCAGATTTTATTTTTGTGAAATAGATTTAAACTTTTTTGAAAAATCCTTGGATAAAATGTGTTCTCAATCTGTCTCTAATTTGAACAGGTATTAAGGAGTATAATGTATTGAAAAGAGAACTGGATTTAGAATCAGATTATCTGGGTTTTAATCCTAGGTATTTCGTTTATTAGCCTGTGACCTTAACAAAACACTCAAGCTTCCTGGCCCATTCCCACATAACTAAAGAAATGGTAGTAATACTGTCTTACCAACATCAAAGTATTGTTGAATAGCTCAAGGTTAAAGTACAATGTGAATTAAAGCTTTTATTAAATTGTAGTTTTCTGTAGTAAGGAAAGGAGGAATAAAATGATAGTGTCCATTGAGAGGCAAGGTAGGAGACATCAACCTAAAAGAACCTCAAACTGAATATGCTTTTGTGGAATTAAAGTACAATTCATATGATAATGACACCCCAATGTAAGACATAAACAGGTGATTGGTACCCAAGGGTTATTCCTGAAGCACTGTCTACATCAGAGTGTTCTGCTCAAGAAACTAGGTTGCAGATGAATATCTCACAGTCCCTTCTATTCCTTGGATATGTTTCTAGAGGATGACAGATTCTGGTTGAGTTCACAGAGTCTTTTTATTTATTGGTAATTATTTGTTCCAGTTGAATCTAGCCAGTCAACACTGAGTGGCTGTGAAATACTTCTAGATTTTCTCTCTCAACTCAAACCATGGATTTTAGTTGCCTAGTAAGCTGTTCCTATTTTCTCAGAATATCTTCATCACTTTGTAAGTAAAAAGAATGCAGCATTAACATTTAATTCTCAAGTTACAGTATCTCTAAGTGTCCCTCCACTTGAATGCAGCATCTCAGTTTTTCTTACAACTCCATTCCCTTCTCCCCAACCCCAATTCTTCTGGGAAAGCCTCAATACTAATCATGTATACCTAACATCATATGTAATATAATGGAGATAGACTGCATACTTTCTCCTTAAGATCAGGAAGAAACATAGTTACTCTCACCACTTTCATTTGACATTGTTCTAGATGTCCCAAACAGTGCAGCAGGCAAGAATATGAAATAAGAGGCATCGTATTAGAAAAGAACAAGTAAAACTGCACTTATTTGCAGATGACATGATTGTGTATGTAGAAAATGCATTAAAATGTACCAAAAAGATTCTAGAAATAGAAAAGTCAGAGAGTTTGTAGGATATGAGATCATTTAAGTGGATAGTTACGGGGATGCATTCTGAGAAATGTGTCATTAGGTGATTTTATCGTTGTGTAAACATCATAGAGTGTACTTACACAAACCTCAATGGTACAGCCTATGTACATCGAGGTTATATGGTAGAGCCTATTGCTCCTTGGCTACAGACATGGACAGCATGTTACTGTACTGAATGCTGTAGGCAATTGTACTGCAATGGTAAATATTTGTGTGTTAAACCCAGAAAAGATCCAGCAAAAATATGGCATAAAATACTATAAAATGGTATACCTACATAAGACATTTGTCATGAATGGAACTTGCAGGAACTTTGAAGTTGCTCTATGTGAATGAATGAGTGGTGAGTGAATGTGAAGGCCTAGGACATTACTGTACACTACTGTAGACTTTATAAACACTGTACACCTAGGCTATACTAAATTTATAAAAAATAATTTTCTTTCTTCAATAACAAATTAACCTTAACTTACTGTTTTTACTTTACAAACTTTTAGATATTGTTAAAATTTTTTTTTTTGTACTTTAGGTTCTGGGGTACATGTGCAGATCATGCAGGATTGCTGCACAGGTACATACATGGCAATGTGGTTTGCTGCCTCCATACCCCGTCACCTACATCTGGCATTTCTCCCTATGTTATCCCTCCCTGACCTCCCCACGCCTCTGCTGTCCCTCCCTTGGCCCCCTCCAACAGACCCCAGTGTGTGATGCTTCCCTCCCTGTGTCCATGTGTTCTCATTGTTCATCACCTCCCTATGAGTGAGAACATGCGGTGTTTGATTTACTGTTCTTGTGTCAGTTTGCTGAGAATGATGGTTTCCAGATTCATCCACATCCCTACAAAGGACACAAACTCATCACTTTTTTATGGCTGCATAGCATTCCATGGTGTTTCTGTGCCACATTTTCCTTGTCCAGTCTATCATCAGTGGGCATTTGGGTTGGTTCCAGGTCTTTGCTATTGTGAACAGTGCAGCTATGAACATACGTGTGCATGTGTCTTTATAATAGAATGATTTATAATCCTTTGGGTATATACCCAGTAATGGGATTGCTGGGTCAAATGGTATTTCTATTTCTAGGTCTTTGAGGAAGCACGACACTGTCTTCCACAATGATTGAAAACTTTTTGTCTCTTTTGTTACAACACTTAGCTTGATACACAAACACATTGTATGGCTGTAAAAAATATTTTCTGTATGTATATCTTTATAAGTTTTTTTTCTGTTTTAAAAATTTTCATTTAATTTTTACTTTTTAAAATATTTTGATAAAAATGAAGACATAGACATTAGTCTAACCCTACACAGGGTCAAGATAATCAATTTCACTCTTTCACTTCATATCTTGTCCCACTAGAAAGTCTTCAGAGGCAGTAACATGTATGGGATTGTCATCTCCTATGATAACAATGCCTTCTAGAATACTTCCTGAAGGACCTGATGAGGCTGTTTTATAGTTAACTTTTTTATATATGTAAGTAGAAGAAGTATACACTAAAATAATGATCAAAGGTATAGTAAAAATGTAAACCAGTTAATGTCATTTATTATCCTCATCAAGTATTATATACTCTACATAATTGTATGTGCTAGACTTTTGTACAAGTAGCAGTGCAGTATGTTTGTCTACATCTGCATCACCACAGACATGTGAGTAATGGGTTGTGCTACAATGTTATGGCTGTGATATCACTAGGTGATAGGATTTTTTTAGCTCCATTATACTCTTATGAGACTGCTGTCATATATGTGCTCCATTATTGACTGAAACATTATGCAGCACAAGAGTATATTTTAATCTGCTAACAATGTGGTGTAGTATATGCTAATCCTAAAGAAAAAAATTTGTAAATTGAACTCTACTGAAATGAAGATTTTGTTTATGAAAATGTGCTATTACAAGAGTATAGACACAATCCATAGAGTATAGACATTTGACCCGGTGTAGGGTTAGACTGATGTCTGTGTCTTCAATTTTATCAAAATGTTTTAAAACATAAAAAATAAAATGAAAAATTTTAAAATAGAAAAAAACTTATAGAATAAGGATATACATACAAAAAGGATATATACTCTATGGATTGTGTCTATACTCTTTTAATAGCACATTTTCACAAAGAATATGTTTCTCACACATGTATTTGATAAAAGACCCGTATCTGGAACATGTAAAGAGCTTGTATAAATCAAGATGAAAGAAATAGAACCCAATTTAAAAAATAGGCAAAAACAAAACAATTCAAGCAGAAACTTCCCAGTGGTTAAGAAACACATGAAAAGATGTTCATCTGAATTTGTCATCGGGGACATACAAATTAAAGCTGCTATCTTCTACTACTACACAACCACCAGAATGGCTAAGATGAAAAAGATGGTAAGCACTAGAAGTTGATGAGAATGACAAAAATTAGTACTCGTGTTTCTGCTGCTGGGGGTATAAATTAGTATTTTTGCTTTGGAAATGTGTTTTGAAAAATGAAATGATGCATACTCTATAACCCAGAAATTCCATTCAAAATCATAAAGCCAACAGAGTTGACTGCATTTAGCCACCAAAAGACATGTATATAATTGGTTAGAGCTGTATCATTCAGAGTCAAAACCCGGAATCTATCCAAATATAATCACAAAAGAAGACTAAACAGATATGGGGATAAAGGACATGACAAGCAACACTATGGATGAATCTCACAAACATAATGTTGAGTAAAAGAAGCCAATGCAAAAAAAAATACATATTTGCATTTTTTAATGCAAAGTTCAAACAGGGAAAACTAAGCTGTTAGACATCAGAATCACAATTACTCTTGAGGGAGTTGCAGCAGTCTGATTGGTTTGTGAAAATTCATCCAGCTATAAAATTATGATATGTACACTTTTTTATATGCATATTGTACTTGAATGAAAAGTGAAAAATAAGATGAAATAAATCTATTTCCAGACAATACAAAATCTGAGACAGTTGTTCCAGCAGATCTGAGGTAAAAGAAATCCTGAAGTGAATTTTTCATGTAGAATAAAATACTCCCTAATGGAAACATGGAAATACAGGAGAAAATGAAACTTAAAAGTACAAGATATAAAGGACTGAGTAAAAAAGAATTAAATTCTTATTATTCATAGATGACATCATTGAAAATCCACTGGCAAACTTATAGAATTAATAAGTAAATTTAGCATGATCATTTTATATAAAGTGAATGTGCAAAACAAATTTTATCATATATGCCTGCAACATGTAGAAAATAAAATTTAGGAATAATAAAATTTAAGATAGTATAAATAACAGCAAATGCCTAGGAATAAGTCTATCAAAATATTTGTAAAACCTCTGTACAGAAAAAATGTGTAGTATTGAGAGAAACTAAATAACTAAATATATGGAAGGATATAGAGATTGTTCATAGATTGGAATGCTCCATATTGTAATGATGTTGTAAATTGAACTCCTAAATTGAACTATAGATTCAACTTAATTACTATCAAATTCCAATAAGTTATTTATTTATTATTGGAAACTGAGAAGTAAATTCTCAAGTTTATATGGAGATGCAAAGGGCCAAGAATAGCAGGACAATCTTGAAGAAGTTGGAGCAAAGTTGAAAAACTGTTAATCATCAAGACTTTTTTTAAACATTATAGTAATAACACAATGTGATTTTCACATATGGATAGGGAAATAAACCACTGAAGTAGAATAGAAGTACAGAAACATACCTACACTTATACTATCATTTGACTTATGATAAAAGTGATGCTCTGTGGAAGGAATGACTTATCAAGAAGATTTATCCTTCCAACTGGATCAATTAGAAAGTCATATAGAAAAAATCAAATCTTGACCCCCTACTTTCCACCAAACTAAAAGACATAGCAATAAAGCTTCTAAAAGAAGCAGTGATATATCTTTATGACCTTTTGATATACAGATATTTCTTAACATCAGAAAGCATTAAACACAAAGGAAAAATTGACAAATTAGATTTTGATAAAATTATTTATTTCTAATTATAAAAAGACACTGCTAAGAGAGTTAATAAGACACAGACTGAGAGAAGATACTTGCAATACATATATTCAACAAAGAACTTATTTGCATATATAACAAAAGCACAGGAATCAATGAGGAAAAGAGAGTCATCCCAAAAGAGAAGTGGGCAAAAGACATGAGCAGGCACTTTACAAAAGAAAATATTTAGGCAGCTAAAACACATAAGAAAAGGTGCCATTGCACTCCAGCCCAGCTGACAGTGCAAGGTTCCATCAAAAAAAAAAAAAATTATTGTAACTGCTTTTCAGGGTATGTTTGTTATGTTAAAAGCCCTTGGAGACTTGATTAGCTAAAATAGCCTATTAACCATTTGTTTTTAATTAGATGTGTTTTTTCATAGACTCTGGGAAGGCTTGGGCTTTATGGAGATCATGGAGTCAGACCTGTTCACCTTACAGGTGAGGAGATTCAGATGTAGAGAGGTCCATGAAAGCTAGCTAATGGCAGAGTTAGTAAAAGAATCAACTTTTTGACTCTTGGTTGAATGTTCTGTATATTATACCTGAGAACATAGCTAACTCTTCTGCTTATTAAAGTCACTCACCTCATCATTTGCTTAGTAAACATTTATAACTAAAGAAGCATAGAAACTTCAGCCCACTCTGAGATTATGATGAATTCCAAATATCTGAAGTCTAATTTTTATATTTTTACTGTAGTTATTACTAAGCCATCAGAAGTTTTAGCCAGTCTTGCTGGGTAGAAAGTGAATTAACTAGATATAGGTCCTGCACTATAGAAATGTCTGCATTCCATAAAAGGCATTCAGATTAATTCATAATCTCTTTAGTTACATTGCTACATCACAATAAACATTGGTATTAGCAGCAGCAGCATCTCTGCGCTGAATGTCATGCCATGTTATCGTAATTAGTGGTTCTTTGCTCAGCTATCCCACAGCAATTTCATTCATTCAACAAATACTTGAGATTTGTGCCAGACCCAGTGTTTACATCTGGTGATACAAGATAATCTGGAAGAGTAAGTTACAACCCTTTCTGAGCTTGGTAGACAACTGAAAACAAAAACCATTAAAGTGAGAAGTTATTATAGAGGAAGAATATGAAACCAGGAGAACATATGATAGGAGAACCTAACAGCGCTGGAAAGTGATGCATAAATTGAGACCTGAAAGGAGACATCCGGATGAAGAGACAAGAAAAAAACCACTCTAGGTACAGAGAGCAGTGTGGGAAAACTGGAAGAAGAGAGCCCAGAAAGAACAGTAATGGCTAGAACATGGTCAGGGGAGTTAAGGGAGATGACACTGAAGAACTGGCAGAGGACCTCAATCCCAGATTCCAGAGGGCCTTGAAGGCCACATGAAGAAGTTCTGATTTCATTCTAAGTCTCTGCTAGACTGTAAACTCTTGAGGGAAAGTCTTCCTATTTTCCGTCTTTGTGTACTGAGTGTCCACAGCATGCCAGACACAGTCCAAGTATGTAGTGAATCATTGAAAGCTGAATAAGTGATACAGTTAATCGTAAATAATTATCACCACTCTCCCTGGTTCCTGCCTCTGAAAGAATGCACGCTTACTTTGTACATGTTGTTAAATTAGATTTAAGTGATTTCTGTAGAGTAGGCCAGATAAATTTTTGAGATGTTCTAGAACTCTGTTCTTAAGATATAGTCTTCTCCAGTATATCCCTGAGGGAAAAGTACAAGAAGTTAAAGTCGACTGATAGGTCATTGGGAAAATATCTGCTAGATATGAGTGCATGATGTCTTCGTTGTTTGATCCTCATAACAGTTAAATTTTAGTTCTAGCAAAGAAAGAGTCAGAAGTGCTTCCTGCTTAAAGCATTTGTTGGCAACAGCCTTGCAACCCTTAGGTCATTCTTTACAGGGAAATTGTGACATTCTGAAGACCATGGCTATAGATGACCGCATTGTTATAGCCCTTTCTGATGCTTGCTAAGCACTGTTCATGGTAGCAAAATTCAGGCATAATGGCTTGGGGTCAGCCCTAAATTATCTGTTTGTTATTTTTGTAGGTCTGTTGGGGTTCAACATGAAATTACTGTGCTATTTGGAGACTTGTAAATTCCTCCTTTCGTTCTGTTTTTAATCAGGGTAAAAATCCATAATTGCAGATAACAGTTATTTTTGACAGTGGTGAGTGCAATTGTGATTGGTTTTGATAATTATATTTTATTATTAAATGAAGTATTTTACTGATTTCTGATCCTTCTTTTTAGGATAGGTGGTAGCAGACCTCCATTCAGTATTTATTGCCATGGAAACCAAATCTAGGCTAACTCAGCTGCTTTAGAGTATTTATTGGTATGTGGGTTTCTTGGTGAGGCATTTTGCCAGATAGTGCAATCCCTTATGATCTCTTTCCATTAACACTTGTGTGTGTGTGTGTATGTTTTGTGTGCCTCTTCACTTGAATTAGTAGGTAGTTTGATCTGAATCTATTTCTGAAAGTACTAAATGGGTTAGTTCCAAGCAGGTCGAGCCCCTGTGGTCATGTTGCCTGCTCGAATTTGTGTGCAAGTATAACTACTGAAGAAGTAATATGAGTGGAAACTGCTATTATTTTCTTCTGAGATAAAATTTCAGATTTGGGCATCTTTCCTTAGAAAGGCTGCTGTGTTTTTCCTATAACTTATCCTGACAGTGTGTACTTGTATGCACAAGTGCATGAGTATGTACGTGCAGGGAGGTGTATATAGATATTGGATTCTTTGTGTCCACTGATAATTCATGTGACTCAAGTTATATGAAGTAATTATTTGGTGAAGTGAACATTACAATTCTTCTTATGTCTTCTTGGTAGAAGAAATGCATTATGAATTCATTTAAATTCCATAAAATACTAAGATAGATGCCAATCATGTTTATAGTGCCCCAGCATTACCAAATCAGATGTTCCCGTGGGCAAGTGAGAACTTATACTTCCAATGAAACTAGATGTTAATGGGAAATACACAGAAAACAAAGTGATAGGCTATCCTGCCTCTGAGTTTGTAGAAGCAACATCTAATATAATGTGGTGTAGAGAATTTCCAGCATGCTCCACATCAAACCTAATGTGTCCCTTTTGTCCTGTGAACTGACTGGGCTACCGCACATGGAGCCCATTGCCAGTGACTCCCTGTTAATTGACTACAGGATGATGACTATTTATTTTTTTGGTTTTGTTTAGTTTTTTGTTTTCTTTTTATTATACTTTAAGTTCTGGGGTACATGTGCAGATTGTGTAGGATTTTTACATAGGTATATACATGCCATGGTGGTTTTTTGTTAACATTCCCCTGTCACCTACATTAGGTATTTCTCCTAATGTTATCCCTCCCCAATCACCCTACCCACTGCTATCCCTCCCCTATTTCGCCCCACCCCCAACAGGCCCTAGTGTATGATGTTCCTCTCCCTGTGTCCATGTGTTCTCATTGTTCAGCACACACTTATGAGTGAGAACATGCCATGTTTGGTTTTCTGTTCTTGGGTCAGTTTGCTGAGATTGGTGGTTTCCAGCTTCATCCATGTCCCTGCAGAGGACATGAACTCATCCTTTTTTATGGCTGCACGTTATTCCATTGCGTATATGTGTGACATTTCTTTATCCAGTCTGTCATTGATGGGCATTTGGGTTGGTTCCAAGTCCTTGCTATTGTAAACAGTGCCGCAGCGAACATACATGTGCATGTGTCTTTATAATAGAACCATTTGTAATCCTTTGGATATATACCCAGTAATGGGATTGCTGGGTCAAATGGTATTTCTAGTTCTAGATCCTTGAGGAATTGCCACACTGGCTTCCACAATGGTTGAACTAGTTTACATTCTCACCAACAGTGTAAAAGCATTCTTACTTTGCCACATCCTCTTCAGCATCTGTTGTCCCCAGATTTTTTAATGGTCGCCATTCTAACTGGTGTGAGATGGTATCTCAATGTGGTTTTGATTTGCATTTCTCTAACGACCAGTGGTAATGAACATTTTTTTCATATATTTGTTGGCTGCATAAATATCTTCTTTTGAAAAGTGTCTGTTAATATCCTTTGCCTGCTTTTTGATGTTTTTTTTTATTCTTGTAAATTTGTTTAAGTTATTTGTAGATTCTGGATATTAGCCCTTTGACAGATGGGTAGATTACAAAAATTTTGTTCCATTCTGTTTGTTGCTGGTTCACTCTAATGATAGTTTCTTTTACTGTGCAGAAGCTCTTAAATTTAATTAGATCCCATTTGTCTATTTTGGCTTCTGTTGCTGTTGCTTTTGGTGTTTTAGTCATGAAGTCCTTGTCTATGCCTATGTCCCGAATAGTATTGCCTAGGTTTTCTTCTAGGGTTTTTATGGTGTTAGGTCTTATGTTTAAGTCTTTAATCCATCTGGAGTTAATGTTTGTATAAGGTGTCAGGAAGGGGTCCAGTTTCTGCTTTCTGTGCATGCATAGCCAGTCTTCCCAACACCATTTATTAAACAGAAAATCCTTTCCCCATTGCTTGTTTTTGTCAGGTTTGTCAGAGATTAGATGATTGTAGATGTGTGGCGTTACATCTGAGGCCTCTGTTCTGTTCCATTGGTCTATGTCTCTGTTTTAGTACCAGTACCATGCTGCTTTGATTACTGTAGCCTTGTAGTGTATTTTGAAGTCAGGTAGTGTGATGCCTCCAGCTGTGTTCTTTTTGCTTAGGATTGACTTGGCTGTGCGAGCTCTCTTTTGGTTCCATATGAAGTTTAAGGTGGTTTTTTCCAGTTCTGTGAAGAGGGTCATAGGTAGCTTGACGGGGATAGCATTGAATCTATACATTACTTTGGGCAGTATGGCCATTTTCACAATATTGAGTCTTCCTAACCATGAGCATGGAATGTTTTTCCGTCTGTTTGTGTCCTCTCTTATTTCCTCGAGCAGTGGTTTGTAGTTCTCCTTGAAGAGGTCCTTCACATCCTTTGTTAGTTGTATTCCTAGGTACTTTATTGCAATTGTGAATGGGAGTTCGCTCATGATTTGGCTCTCCATTTGTCTGTTACTGGTGTATAGGAATGCTTGTGATTTTTGCATATTTATTTTGTATCCTGAGACTTTCCTGTAGTTGTTTATCATTTTAAGGAGATTTTGGACTGAGACAGTGGAGTCTTCTAAATATACAGTCATCTCATCTGCAAACAGAGACAGTTTGACTTTCTTTTTTTCCAATTGAATATCCTTTATTTCTTTTTCTAGCTTGATTGCTCTGGCTGGAACTTCCAATAGTATATTGAATAGGAGTGGTGAGAGAGGGCATCCTTGTCTAGTGCTGGATTTCAAAGGGAATGCTTCCAGTTTTTGCCCATTCAGTATGATATTGTCTGTGGGTTTATCATTAATAGCTTTTATTATTTTTGAGATATGCTCCATCAATACCCAGTTTATTGAGAGTTTTTAGCATAAAGGCTGTTGAATTTTGTCAAAGGCCTTCTCTGCATCTATTGAGATAATCATGTGGTTTTTGTCTTTGGTTCTGTTTATGTGATGGATTATGTTTATAGATTTGCATATGTCAAACCAGCCTTGCATCCTTGGGATGCAGCCTACTTGATCATGATGGATAAACTTTTTGATATGCTGTTGAATTCAGTTTGCCAGTATTTTATTGAAGACTTTTGCATCAGTGTTCATAATGGATGTTGGCCTGAAATTTTCTTTTTTGGTTGTGTCTATGCTAGGTTTTGATATCAGGATGATGTTGGTCTCATAAAATGAATTAGGAAGGATTCCTTCTTTTTGTATTGTTCAGAATAGTTTCAGAAGGAATGTTATCAGCTCCCCTTTGTACTTTTGGTAGAATTTGACTGTGAACCCATCTGGTCCTGGACGTTTTTTGGTTGATAGGCTATTAATTGCTGCCTCAGCTTCAAACCTTGTTATCGGTCTACTCAAGAATTTAAATTCTTCCTGGTTTAGTCTTGGGAGGGTGTAAGGGTCTATGAATTTATCCATTTCTTCTAGGTTTACTGGTTTATATGCCTACAAGTGTTTGTGCATAGAGGTGTTTGTAGTAATCTCTGATGGTAGTTTATATTTCTGTGGAATCAGTGGTGATAGCCCCTTTATCATTTTTTGTTGCATCTATTCAATTCTTCTCTCTTTTCTTTTTTATTAGTCCGGCTAGCAGTCTATCTATTTTGTTGATCTTTTCAAAAAACCAGCTCCTGGATTTGTTGATTTTTTGATGGTTTTTTATGTCTCTATCTCCTTGAGTTCTGCTCTGATCTTAGTTATTTCTTGTATTTTGCTAGCTTTTGAATTTGTTTAATCTTTCTCTGCTAGTTCTTTTAATTGTGACATTAGGGTGTCGATTTTAGATCTTTCCTCATTTTTCATGTGGGGACTTAATGTCATAAATTTCCCTCTAGACACTGCTTTAAATGTGTCCTAGAGATTCTCGTATGTTGTGTCTTCATTCTCACTGGTTTTGAAGAGTATCTTTATTTCTGTCTTCATTTCATTATCCAGTAGTCACTCAGGGCCAGGTTGTTCAGTTTCCATGTAGCTGTGCAGTTTTGAGTGAGTTTCTTAATCCTGAGTTCTAATTTAATTGCACCATGGTCTGAGAGACTGGTTGTTATGATTTCCATTCTTCTGCATTTGCTGACGAGTGATTTACTTCCAATTATGTGGTCAGTTTTAGAGTAAGTGCAGTGTGGTTCTGAGAAGAATGTATATTCTACGGATTTGGAGTGGAGAGTTCTGTAGATGTCTGTTAGGTCCCCTTAGTCCAGATACAAGTTCAAGTCCTGGATATCCTTGTTAATTTTCTGTCTCATTATTATGTCTAATATTGACAGTGGAGTGTTAAAGCCCCCACTATTATTGTGTAGGAGTCTGTCTTTTTGTAGGTCATTAAGAACTTGCTTTATGTATCTGGGTGCTCCTGTGTTGGGTGCATATATATTTAGAATAGTTAGGTCTTCTTGTTGCATTGATCCCTTTAGCATTATGTAATGCCTTTCTTTGTCTCTTTTGATCTTTGCTGGTTTAAAGTCTGTTTTATCAGAGGCTAGGATTGCAACCCCTGCCTTTTTTTGCTCTCCATTTGCTTGGTAAATCTTCCTCCATCCCTTTATTTTGAGCCTATGTTTGCCTTTGCACATGAGATGGGTCTCCTGAATACAGCACACTGATGGGTCTTGACTCTTGATCCAGTTTGCCAGTCTGTGTCTTTTGATTGGGGCATTTAGCCCATTTACATATAAGGTTAATATTGTTATGTGTGAATTTGATCCTCCCATTTTGATACTAGCTAGTTGTTTTGCTCATTAGTTAATTCAGTTTCTTCATTGTGTTGATGGTCTTTACCATTTGGTATGTTTTTGCAGTGGCTGGTACTGGTTGTTCCTTTCCATGTTTTGTGCTTCCTTCAAGAGTTCTTGTAAGGCAGGCCTGGCAGTGATGAAATCTCTCAGCAATTGCTTGTTCATAAAGGATTATATTTCTCCTTCACTTACGAAGCTTAATTTGGTTGGACATGAAATTCTAGGTGGAAAGTCCTTCTCTTTAAGGATGTTGAATATTGGCCCCCCAGTCTCTTGGCTTGTAAGGTTTCTGCTGAGAGATCCACTGTGAGTCTGATGGGCTTCCCTTTGTGGATAACTTGACCCTTCTCTCTGGCTGCCCTTAGCATTTTTTTCTTCACTTCAAGCCTAGTGAATCTGATAATTATGTGCCTTGGGATTGCTCTTCTTGAGGAATATCTTCCTGGTATTCTCTGTAGCTCCTGAATTTGAATATTGTCCTGCCTTGCTAGGTTGGGAAAGTTCTCCTGGATAATATCCTGAAGAATGTTTTCCAACTTAATTTCATTCTCCCTGTCACATTCAGGTATTCCAATCAAACATAGATTATATCTTTTCACATAATCCCATGTTTCTTGGAGGCTTTGTTCATTTCTTTTCACTCTTTTTTGTTCCTAGTCTTGCCTTGTTTTATGTCATTGAGTTGATCTTCAGTCTCTGATATCCTTTCTTCTGCTTGATTGATTCAGCTATTGAAACTTGTGTATGCTTTGCAAAGTTCTCATGCTGTGTTTTTCAGCTCATCAAGTCATTTATGTTCTTCTCTACGCTGGTTATTCTAGCATTTCGTCTAATCTTTTTTCAAGGTTCTCAGTTTTTTTGCATTGTGTTAAAACATGCTCCTTTAGCGCAGAGAAGTTTGTTATTACTCACCTTCTGAAGACTGCTTCTGTCAATTTGTCAAAGTCATTCTTCATCCAGTTTTGTTTCCTTGCTGGTGAGGAGTTGTGATTCCTTGGAGGTGAAGAAGTGTTCTAGTTTTTGGTGGTTTCAGCCTTTTTGTGCTGGTTTCTTCCCATCTTAGTGGGTTTATCTACCGGTGGTTTTTGAAGTTGGTGACTTTTGGATGGGGTCTCTGAGTGGACATTCTTTCTGTTGATGTTGAAGGTCTTTCTTTATGTTTTTTAGTTTTCCTTCAAACAGGTCCCTCTGCTGCAGGACTGCTGGACGTCCACTCCAGACCCTACTTGCCTAGGAATCACCCACGGGGGATGCAGAACAGTAAGGATTGCTGCCTGTTCCTTCCTGTGGTAGATTCATCCCAGAAGGATACCTGCCAGATGACATCCAGACTTCTCCTGTATGATGTGTCTCTTAGGATATGTGGGGGTCAGGGAGCTACTTGAGGTGGCAGTCTGTTCCTTTTCAGAGCTCATGCTTTTCCTGGAGCTCCATTGCTCCTTCAGAGCTCAGTTGGAAATGCAGAGATCACTCACCTTCTCTGTTGCTCTTGCTGGGAACTGCACTCTGGAGCTGTTCCTATTTGGCCCATCTTGGCCGAAGTTAGTGACTGTTTCTACTTCAAGATGATGGCAACCAGGTATATGAGGCTGTGCTGCAATGAGGGGTTCCTCATAAATACAGCAAGGAGAGAATAGTGAAAGAATCTAATGTTGAACTTTATTTTCTCCTTTGCTAGCAGTTTGTCCTTCTGAAAGAAGAGGGTGGATGTGACTTTCTATAAGCTTCCCTTTGTGAAGGTTAATTTTATGTGTTAACTTGACTGGGCCATGGGATGCCCAGATACTTGGGTAAACATTATTTCTGGGTGTGTCTGTAGGGGTGTTCATGGAAGAAATTAGCATTTAAATCTATAAACTGAGTAAAGCAGATTGCCCTCCCCAATGTGGGTGGCAATTATCTAATCCATTGAGGGTCCAAATGGAATAAAAAAGCAGAAGAAGAAGTTGCTCTCTTTCTGCCTGATTGCATAAGCTGGGATATTGGTCTTCTCTTGCCCTTGGCCTGGGACTTAGACCATTGACTTTCCTCGTTCTCAGGCCATCAGACTCAGAATGGAACTTAACATCATTGATTTTCCCATATCTCTGCCTTGTTGACTGAAGATTGTGGGACTTCTTGGCTTCCATAGTTAGATGAACCAATTTCTTATGCTTTCTCCTTCGCTTTCTCTTTTGATATATCACCATCTGTTTCCATCCTATAGGTTCTGTTTCTCTGGAAAGTCTTCAGAAATACATCTTTCAATCTCTTTGTTGCCTTCTTTCCCTGCTCTGGCCTATTTGTAGAGGGCTCTATTTAAGTCCTAGGTCAGAAAGTTATCATTTCTTTCTCTCTAATTTCTTTCTCTGTAATAGGATCCATTCTCAAGTCTTCAACTCCCATCCCTCCCTAGCCTTCACTTCTCTCCTAAGCTCTGTCACCTCACTTTCAGCTTCTTGAGGGATGTGGCCTCCTAGATACTGTTTTCACATCTTTCTTCATAAACCAAGTCAACTCCCTCCTCCAATGCCCCAGGTTCTTTAGAGTTGAAGGAAATTATCATTTTCTCAGTCAGTTAGATTTACACATTGGCCTCATTTGTGACTACTTTCCCTTTTTACTTTATCCAACCTGTAGTTCATAAATTGTTATCTTATTCCTTATTAATTCTTATATTCCATCCCAAATCATATAACCATAGTGTGGATCTTCACTATCTCTCATTCAGACATTTGCCCTAGTTTAACAACCGAACTTCCCAATTATCAGGCTCTTTTTTACCCAGCCCATCCTGCAAGTTGCTGACAAATTGTGTGTCTTGAACCTTATTCCCGATTAGGCCACCTCCTTATTTAAGAATGCTTAATGGCTTCCCACTGCTTTTTATTAATAGCCAAACATCCATAATGTACCATTCCTAGATTCATTAGATCTTCTAGCTTTATTCCTTGGTGTTTACTCAAGTAAACCCAAAGTGTTTACTCAACTAGAAAATTTGCTTATATTTAAATATATTATTGTGTCAAACTAGCAATTTTTCATTTGTTTGTTTCTATATCTGTCTCATTCATTAGACCATAAGTACCAGGGATAGGCATTGTGTCTGCTGTTGATCATGACCTCATCCTCCTACCTAATATAGTACCTACCATATAGCATAGTACCTACATTTTAAATGACTGAATGAATATATTTAGTGATTTGCTACCACAGAAGTTGGTGAATATACTTTTCATGCTTGGAATACCCATTAGTATGATTCTGTTGATTGCAATACTATTTATCCTTCAATATCTATCTAAGTGTAACCCCTTCTATTAAATGTTACCTAAACTGTTTCCTCTCTCAAATTATCTGTGCTTCTGTTCTCTACTTCCCAGTTGAATGTGCTCTTCTCCTCCTCCTTCTGATTGCTCTGAAGCTCCTTTATGCCACTTAACATATAATAACATCATATGTTGGATATTATATATGTGTATATATACACATATATACAATACATAATATATTGGATATTAGCATATGCTCCAACTAGCAGTAGACCTTTTGTACTGACTCTCTTTGGCCTCATTTTCTCAATGATTGAGACAAAGGAGTAGAAAGTATATTTACTACATTTATAGATGGTGTGGAACTAGAAGAGTAACCAATGCTTTGATATTTAAGAATGCCTAGTGGCAGGAAAAGTGAACTGAGTGTAACAAGAAAAAAAAAAAGAAAAATGTGCTTTACTTTATTAGTAAAAGATTTTGCTAATATGCATGCTTCCCATACTATACTTCTATAGCTGATTTTAAGGCTTTTGTCCTTAAAATCTTGGCTGATAATTGGTTAAGTATAGGCAGAGTGCTGTGGCTGCCAACATGCTGAGGCACTCTTGATCTTGGATCTTGGATATATTGCTAGAAGTAGACTCCAGAATGAAGGCGGTAATAATTCTCCTTCATCTTAGGCTGAACTGTCCGCACTCTAAGAAACAATGGGGCATGTTCAAAGGAGAAGGACTGGGATTTTGAAGGATCTGGAAACCATTCAGTCATGCCTATATAAGTAATTAGAGATATTCTGCATGTATGAAGGGGGATTGTGATAGATGCCTCTCAGTTGTTATACCTTGTTTATTAAAGAGTAGAAATTACAGGAGGCCTTTGGAGAATCAGAAAAGGAAAGAACATTTTGTTGGCCAGAGGTATCCCAGGAGGAATTTACTTCCTCCAGAAAGTGAGTTTCCAGTCCCTGAAAGAGCCCAAACCAAAGCTGAGTAATGTAGCTGAGTAGTTTCTAAAGTCCTTTATACTATGCAGTCCTAAAATTCTAGATTTTCTTACATTTTCTTATTTGTTGTGAAATGAAGGGTAAATTCCTTCCATATTCATTTATTCAAACATGTATCAAAGATTTTAAATATCCTCAGTGCTGTACTGTGCCAGATACTGGGAATACAATGATGAAGTAATCTTGACTGATAGAGGAAATAAATATAAACTAATAATTATAACATAGTGTGATAAGAGCTAAAGTAGTAGTTATGAGATGTTATGGGAATATATCAAGGGTCATACATATTTTCCTGGGTGAAATCTTCACAATGGATTGACATTTGAACAGGCCTTTCAATGAACTGGAACACCCTTGGAGCAAGGAAAATTTATAAATTCTGGATCATGTGGTAAATTATTCTCAGTAGATTTAAGTGAATATATACAAGGATAAATAAATAAGTCATCTTTTCTGGTCTAGAGATTTTTCTTTTTTAATTCATAATCTTTTATAAAAGAAATAAATGTTTATTTTAGAAAATGCAGTAAATCAAATGTATAAAGATGAAAAGAAAATAATCTGTAATTCCACTCCTGAGGGATAACTTCCATTAGTATTTTGGGTGCTGGCGTCGGAAAGTAGGGAGACCTGGTGTGTAGAATCATAGCTTTAAAAATGTGAGGCAATAAGAAATAAGCAGAAATCCTCAGAGTAAGGAGTGGTCAGACAATTGAAGAACTGGGGGTTAAGTAGCTCAGAGGGAAAGAGCAGAAAATGCAAACACACTGAAGCAGGAAAACTTGTTACTTAAGGTGTAAGCAGGACATGAGTGTGGTTGAAAAGTATGATCCAAGGGAGAATTATATGGAGTTAGCCTGGGGAGTAGGCAGGAGCACAAACATGGAGAGGCCTGCAGGCCCTGTGCATCATATTTGCATTTCATTCCTGGTGTGTAGGGAAGCCACTGAAGGGTTTTAAGGCAGGAGCAGCATGATCTTGTTTGTGCTTCTGAAAAAGTATTCTGGCTGCTGTGAGCAGAATGGACCGTGATGGTGTGTGTGGGCCGAATGGAAGCAGGAACTGTTGACAGGGTTGTTACAGTGGTCTGTGCCAGAGCTGATGATAGATTGAACCAGAATAGTGGGGGAGGGAGAAAAAGTTTGGAATTTAATTTTTTTAAGAGACAGAATTAATAAGACTTTGTGATTCCATATGGTGTGTGACGAAAAAGTGACATAAGGAATATATGACCACTTTATATCAGAAAACAGTGTATCTGTTGATTATTTTTCTATTTAGTGTGGTTACCATAAAATAAAATTGATGGAGTTATCATTGCACAATGTGGATTCTGTCATTCTTCACTGTTGTCTTAATATTTTTTTCAGACACTCTTTCCAGATATTGCCATAAGCAAACACTTGGCCCAAATGGGTTCTATTTGACATTTGAAATCAATATTCTTTGTTTTGGTTGGGCAAAATAGATAACCTGTACCTTCCTCTGTGAAAGCTTATCTTAAGAATACTTTAATTCCTCTTAAATAATTATTTATTTTATTGTAGAAAATTTAAAAAATAATGATGAGCAGAGAGAATATTAAAAAGATCACTGGCAATCCTGTTTTCTAGATGTATAGCTATTAAAATTTTGTGGCAGAAACTCTGAGACAAAGACAGATTTTTATGGAACTAACAAGCTTGTCTATAGGTCGCTTTACAGGCCCTCATTGGGACTTAGGTAATTTTGTATTCATCTTTCTGTACTTTTTCCTAAAAGGGCTTCTCTTCTGATTTTTTAAATTTTAGATTGTATAAAACCTGGATTCACCCTAATTTTCAGATTCTTTATTTGCAGGGAAATTTTATTTTACAACAAATATAATTATATGTCTCAAAATATTATCAATATCTTTCCATGGTGTTGAATAGTCTATAATATTATTTTTATGGGGTATTATCTTCTGTCATATGCATGTACCATTATGTATTTAATTAAATGACCACTGTTGAGACATTCTGGCTGGAAAAGTATTTTTTTTTCTATTAGAGTTTGATACTCATTAAATTCATACTGTGGCTCTCGACAAAGTACAAATTACCCAGCATGCTCTGGTCAAGAGTTTTGGAGTATTCTTCTCTACATGATAATGTCTAGGAGTAGAAATAAAATCCTGTTGAATAATTTGTTTCTTCAATATTGTCTCTTCTTGTAGAACTGTGGATTTGGGCAGAGTTTGAAGTGACTCATTTAGTCAGAATCAATTTAATTTTCTTTAACATGCTAAATAATTAAAATAAAATTCTGCCTGATATGTTTATTTAAAACTTTTTCAATTAATATTGTGCTTATTAGAATTATTAAACCAGTTTAAAGTGTGATCCCTGGATACTCCAGAGAGATAAAAATAGATTGAGTGAATGAGCTTTTGCAGACAGTATTTTGAAAATGCTTATTAGGTATTAACTTAGAACAGCATGAAATCTTAATGAAGAAGCTAATAGTCTAATTTAAAAAAACTATATGGAGATAATTTTGGGAACCTAGAAAACAACTAAAAAGAAATGTAATTTTATTCTCAAGAGTGAACAATTATACCGTGAATTTTTAACTAACAATGGAAGTGCATTAGAAGTGTGAATAAATTTGGTTTTCAAATAATAATGGAAACATGATCAGATATTATTGCATGAAATAACTTAATACTAATAAATGTTAAAACAACAATTTATGTGTGAATGTTAAAAATTATTGCTCATCAAGGAGTTTGGGTATTTTCTGGTTTGGGAGCTATCTCTGTGGTGCATCCTACTGTAGTTTTACCATTGATGTTGATGGTTATGTATGCAGAGCAGGTGACTTCCAATCCATATAGAAGACTGAACAGATGTAGGAAGTGTGGATAGCCCATTCCCAACTTGTGGAGTTATTACAAGGTAACAAAGCCAGAAATTCCATAGTCCAACTCAAAAGCAAAATAATAATAATAATAAATAATTTTGAGGCGTTAGAAACAAAGTCAGAGAGGGTGAGAGTAGGTTAAATCTGAAAAGCCCATGAACTATTGAAATTTGCCACAGGCCTAAGCAGAGAGCCAAATAATTAATGAACTCTCATTCATAATTGTTACAAAGAGAATAAAATACCTAGGAATACAACTAACAAGGGATTTGAAGGACCTCTCAAGGAGAACTATAAACTACTGCTCAGGGAAATCAGAGAGGAAACAAACAAATGGAAAAACATTCTATGCTCATAGATGGGAAGAATCATTATCGTGAAAATGGCCATCCTGCCCAAAGTAATTTATAGATTCAATGCCTTTCCCATTAAACTACCATTAACACTCTTGACAAAATTAGGAAAATCTATTTTAAAATTCATATGGAACCAAAAAAGGGCCCAAATAGCCAAGACAACTCTAAGCAAAAAGAACAAAGCTGGAGGTATCAGACTAACCGGCTTGAAACTGTACTACAAGGCTACAGAAACCAAAACAGCTTGGTACTGGTACAAAAATAGACACATAGACCATTGGAACAGATTAGAGAACTCAGAAATAAGGCTGCACACCTAAAACCATCTGATCTTTGACAAACCTGACAAACACAAGGAATAGGGAATGGATTTCCTGTTTAATAAATGATGCTGGAGAAACTGTCTGGCCATGGGCAGAAAACTGAACTTGGACTCCTTCTTTACACCTTATACAAAAATTAACTCAAGATGGGCTAAGGATTTAAGTATAAAACCTAAAACCATAAAACCCTAGAAGAAAATCTAGGCAATACTATTTACGATAAAGGCATGGGCAAAGATTTCATGACAAAAATGTCAAAGGTAATTGCAACAAAAGCAAAAATTGACAAATGGCATCTGAATAAACTAAAGAGCTTCTGCACAGCAAAACAATCATCAGAGTGAAGAGACAACCTACAAAATGGGAGAAAATTTTTGCAAACTGTCCATCTGACAAAACTCCAATATCCAGAGTCTAGAAGGAACTTAAACAAAAAAAAAAATCGATTAAAAAGTGGAAAAAAGACATAAACACACTTTTCAAAAGACATTCATGTGGCCAAAAAACGTGAAAAAAAGCTCAACATCACTGATGATTAGAGAAATACAAATGAAAACCATGATGAGATATAATCTTACACCAGTGAGAATGGCAGTTACTAAAAAGTCAAGAAGCAAAAGATGCTGGTGAGGTTGCAGAGAAAAAGAAACACTTTTACACTGTTGGAAGAGGTGAAATTAATTCAACCATTGTGGAAGGCGGTGTGGTGATTCCTTAAAGATGTAGAAGCAGAAATACCATTTGACCCAGCAATCCCATTACTGGATATATACCCAAAGGAATATAACTCATTCTATTATAAAGGTACATGCATGAATATGTTCATTGCAGCACTATTCACAATAGCAAAGACATGGAATCCACCCAAATGCCTGTCAATGATAGACTAGATAAAGAAAATATGATATATACACAACATGGAATGCCATAAGAAGGGTCAAGATCATGTCCTTTGTAGGGAAATGATTGGAGCTCGAAGTCATTATCCTCTGCAAGCTAATGCAGGAACAGAAAACCAAACATCAAATGTTCTTACTTATAAGCAGAAGCTGAATGATGAGAACACATGGACACATGGAGGGGAATGTACACTGGGGCCTGTCTGAGGGGGGTCAGGGGAGGGAGAGTATCAGGAAGAATAGCTAATGGATGCTGGACTTAATACATAGGTGATGGGTTGATCTGGCAGCAAACTACCATGGCATACGTCTACCTATGCAACAAACTGGAACATCCTGTACAAGTATCCCAGAACTTAAAATAAAAGTTGAAGAAAAAAAACGTGCTATAGGCCTAAGAGTCTATAGTTTTACAAATAATGGGAGAGGGTGCTTAGAAGTCAAGGCCAAGGGACCTCTGTGTCTGGAAGTGAGTCCTATGCCTAATCTAGAAGTTGGGAAAGGCCGTATTGTCTTTTAAACAGGGTCTAACCCACTTAATCCTGATAATGATTTTCTTATAAAAATTGGGTTAGTGAAAAGAAAAAAGAAAAACCGTCCCGTGGGGTCTCCTCTGTAGCCTATTTTGCATGGAGTTCACACAGGAAATAACTTGCTGAAAATGAGCTGTGCTAAAAACTACAAAGCACATATAAAAATAATGACAAAAAATCAGTAGACTCAGGAAGTTGGGAAAATTCACATTGTTACTGATAATAGGCTACTGTGTGGAAATGGTCCTACTTTCTAGGTGCTGATACTGAAGTTTCGATAGTTTAAGTGAGCTACATCACAAAGGCACTAAATGGAGAGCCAGCGTTAAAATACAAACACCAGAGACCACACCCTTGATCACTAGCCTGTATTCTTTTTCCTATAAAATTAAATTCCTTACAAACACAATAAAAGTTTGCCAAACTGAGTGTAGAGGTATCTTTAAATATAGACAATGACAGACATATTTCTGTCAATAATAATCTCTTAATCATAGCTAAGAGAACTCGTTAGAAGAAACATAGTACTCCCCTGTCATCTGTGGTTTTGCTTTCCATGGTATCAGTTATCTGTAGGTCAACTGCAGTACAAATATATTAAATGGAAAATTCCAGAAATAATTCATGTGTTTTACATTGTCCACCATTCTGAGTAGTGCGATGAAGCCTCATCATCCAGCTCCGTTCACTGGGATGTGAATCACCCTTTGTACAGTGTATCCACATTGTGCATGCTACACATTGATAAGTCACTCAAATCGTTTGCTCCTGACATCCAGCCATCAACATAGCCATGGCTCCATGGTCTGGGATCACTAGAAGCAGATGATCCTCCTTCTCATATATGGTCAGAAGGTCCACGGTAGCCTAACGTTACCTCACAATGCCTATGTCATTCACTTCACTTCATGTCATCCCACAGGCATTTTATCATCTCACATCATCACAAGAAGGAGGGGTACAGTACAATACGATAGAGAGGGATGACATTCACATAACTTTTATTAGAGTATACTGTTATATAATTGTTCTATTTTATTGTTGTTAATCTCTGTGTCTAATTTATAAATTAAACTCTATCATAGATACGTATGTCTAGAAAAAAGCATAGTAGGCTGGGTGTGGTGGCTCACACCTGTAATCCCAGCACTTTAGGAAGCTGAGGCAGGCGGATCACTGAGGTCAGGAGTTTGAGACTAGCCTGACCAATATGGTGAAACTCCATCTCTATTAAAAATAAAAAAATTAGCTGGGTGTGGTGGTGCATGCCTGTAATCCTAGCTACTCAGGAGACTGTGGCAGGATAATTGCTTGGACCTGGGAGGCAGAGGTTGCAGTGAGCTGAGATCATACCACTCCACTCTAGCCTGGGCAACAGAGTGAGATTTTGTCTCAAAAAACAAACAAATGAAGAAACAAACAAAACGTATATATAAGGTTCAGTATTATCTGCAGTTTCGGGGATCCACTGGAAGTCTTGAAATGTAGCCTCTGCAGATAAGGGAGAGACTATTGTTTACAGCTAAGGGCAGGTAAGTTTCTTTTCTCAACATAAGGCTCACTTCTCATTAATTTATTGCTCAATTTTTCTCTTCTTCTATTTTCAAACTTAGCATGACTTACCCTTCCTAGAGGAGAGGCTTCAAAAGTTGCTTGCTCTCTTCCCTCAAGATGTGGCATCTCTTAATGAACTCTTTGAAAAATAGAAGTATATTTAAAGATGTTTCAGATACATTCAAATCTAAATGTATCTGAATTTCTCACCAGAAAAAAAGCTTTGTTTTTTTCTTCTTCTATATCTGGTAACTAACCTAAAGCTAGCTTCCATCAGTGGATATCTGTGTTTTTCTCACAGTCTTTGAGGAAAAAGTTCTAGCTGTCAGTCCTCTCTCAGATTAAACTGAATCGGTGAAAGAAAATATGGTATCATGGTCTAAACTTGACTTCCCCAGATTTTCTCCAGTCAATCTTGGTTACTCCTGGAAGGCATAGTTTGCTCATTCATCCTGCTCATGTTCCTCCTTTGCTAATTCCTGTCTATGTCCAGCAAATATTTCTCCTCAAATTTTGGCTTGTGAAATGCCCTGAACTGCATCCTTTTGTTGGTTAGCACAATTGCTAGGATGTAATGCCTGGTCACATCCACTGCCACTTAGCTTATATTTCACTTTAACAATATCCTTCACCTTTCCCCCACCCTGTACTAATGCTAACTCTTTGGTTTAACTCATGTGGACTTTACAGCTCTTTTCTGATCAGGGCAACCTTTGAAACTGTAGTTCTCTTTATCCTCATCTCAAGGAGAATAGCTCTCTGCTTCACTCAGGAGAAATATTTGCTCTCAATTGTCCCTTCTCCTCTCTCATCTTTAAGGTGTACAAATGTTGCTCTGCTCCTAAACTGGAATTTTCTCCCTGTCTTTATTGTTAAACCATTTTGTTTCTTCTGGAAAACCTTGATTTATGATTCACTCTAGGTTCCTCTGAAGGTCCATAGATTAGATAGGCTTTTCTCTGAACCTTACTCCCTATCATCTTGGGGAGGAGAAGTGGAAAAGAAGAACACTCGAGAATAGGGTATAATCCTGAAAGACTGAGTAATTACTCAGAATATAGCTACGTTGGATTGTCAAGATAAAGTTTTTCCTAGCAATTTATGCCCTCAGTGGAACTTGGACTTAAGAACAAAGGGAGAGCAGTAAAATAACACAGAGAGTTACTTAGGGTTTTTTCCTGTACAGATGAGGACTGGTATATAATTTTGGTGTATATGATCTTTCATTGGTTCTTGGAAAAGTTCAGTGAGAACTTGTGAAGTGCCTTGCTCAGCATGTGAAACTCGAAGTTCAACAAGAGTTGATTTTTCTCATTTGTAAATTGATTAGGAAGTCCTGCTATTAAAAGCTGCCTTCTGCTGATGAAAACCCAGAAGGTCTTGTCTGACAGCCAGGGAAAAGATTTTCTTGGAACAACCCAGGGCTCAAAGAGGGGCAAAAATAGAAATGAGAAGAATGGAAATAGGCAACTTCCTTTTTGTTACCATTTGCAGTAGCCTGTATACATGAAATATATGAGTGGATGTGGATGGATTGTGAGTGGCCATTAAAGTCTCTCCAGGTCACCACAGTTTCTCAGGTTTTATGGCTCATTGCACAGCTCTTCCTCACTGCCACTTTGGTCTCAGTGCAGGGCTTTGGTGGCACTCACTTTTTGCTGCCAATTAGGATAGGGACTTTCCCCCGATGGGTCATCCTGGTTATGTAAAATTCTCTGAAATAATCCTCTGAGTCTTGTAGGAACAGGACTGTCACAGTGCTGCCAATAGAGACACACAGCTTTTCTTTATAGTATTTGCTCTCGAAAACACTGTTCAAGATGAAAGATGAAGATAATACCTTCTCAGTAAAGTATACTTTACTGTTCCTGGATGTCTTGTGGGTTGCATAATTAGCATTTGAGGCTATTGGTGACTTACTGTCAGTGTAGATAAGTCACAAAATAAAAAATCAAAATTAATTAGTTCAAGGGTCAAGTAGTCACTGGGGAAGGAAGCTGTTAGATGAGCACTGCTTGTCACATGTTAGTGTTTCCTTTTAAGCTCTATGGAGTCTTGAGCTCTGGGGATGATGCCTGAATAAAACATTCTTTTAAATTCATAGGACTGATAATTAAGTGGCAGTTCTTCCCAAGGGAATGTATCTAAAATAGGCCACAGAGTTGCAATTACACTATTTCCAATTGAGGATTTTTTTCCCCACAACGATTTGAATGTATCTGAAACATTCTTAAATATCTTTCTGTTTTTTGAAAGGGGTAAATCTTGGAGTTATTCTCCCTTTGATTCTGTAATTTTAGGGTTTTAGCAGTCTAGTGATCATAAAATTCTCAACCTCAAACCAGAGCATTTGTAAGGATATGCTTTTAGGGTCAAGTCCTAGCCTAAGAGATGTCATTTAGGTGTCCAGTATTAGAGCTTTTCTCTTGACTTAAAAGATATGTTTTGGGAATAACAGATGTAATTGTTGAAACCAAGATTTTTCCAGAATTTTGGACATTGTTGCTATTGTCTTTCCTCTCTATCAGTGTCAGTGTTCAAATTTGCATAGCAATTTCTTCTGATTTCTAAATTTGAAGATCAAATGCAATAATATTTGTAGAGTACTTTAGAATAAGTAACATGACATGGAAACGGAAAGTTCAGCAAACTCTGTGAGTTGGTATAAATAACTGGGGAGCTTAATCAGAAAGGTTGGCACAGATGGTGAAGGGAAGGGAACTGCCATTTGTTGGTGCTAGAAGTATATCAGGTATTTATCTCTAACAATCCCATTTCTTCTTTAAACAATCCTTGCCTTCAATCCTAACTGCATAAATGTGCAAACTGCAAACAGAACTGTTCTTCCAAAGCCAATGCTTTTCGCATAGGGTAACTTGTATAGTACACATGTATCAGAATGGTCAAGGCAGAACTTTCCCAGTATTTGTTGGGTTAGAATTCTGATGGTGACTAAGCAAGCTTCCAAAATCACAGTTTCTGAAAATTCTGAGTTCTTTAAAATGCTTTGATATCTCAATTGTTTTCCTTTGTCTATATTTTTAAAATTAAAAAGTATAAAATCCACACATCAAGATATATATATAAAGTAAAAGTGATAATAAGGATTACATGTCCACCTTTCTTTTGAGACAGAGAATATTACCCACATTTGTTTCAGACATAGAGTTAGTTAAGACATAGAGTATTTCCTATTTTTAAGGCCCTTGGATTTCCTTCTGCAATCACAACTTCAGCATTTCTCTCAACAGGGATCCATTAACTTGAATTTTTAGTTACTGTTTTCTCTGTGGCTTTATGTTTTCATGGATATGAATTCCTACACACTATAATTTCCAGTTTTGAATGTTTTTGAACATGAAGTCGGTTGTACACTATGAATTCTTCTGTTTGTATTTGCTTTCAGCTCACAGTATTGCTTTTAGGTTTCTTCTGTGTTAGTACATGTGGATGTAATTCATCCTTTTTCACAGTTGTGTAAAATAACATTGTATGAATAAACCATAATTTATCCATTCCAACATTGATGTACATGTGAGTTTTTTTTTCTGTTTAAGGCTACTATGAATAACATTGTTATGAACATTATTTATGTGTTTCAAAGTCCGTTTTTATATAGGAGCAGAAATACAGTTTTATAGATTATGTAAATGTTCAAGTTTACTGAAAATTTTAAATTTATTCGAGTGGTTATTTCAGTATACATGCCTATAAACAGAATATAAGAATCCCTTTCTCAGCATTCCCATCAGGTATTTATCAGTTTGACTTGTCAATATTATTATAGTTTATATTTCTAATCTCTGATGGCTAATAAGATAGAAAACCTTTTCATATATATATACATTTTATTCATATTGGTTTCGTTAAGTTCCTTGTATCTTTTGCCCATTCTTTTATTGGGTTGCCTTTTTTCCTTATTCTTGAATTTTTTTTTTCAGAAGCCTATTTTTTATTTTGTTTTTAATTGACATATAATCATACATATTTGTGAAGTACAGTGTGATGTTTTTATACATGTATACATTGTATAATGATTAAATCAGGGTAATTGGCATATTCATCATCTGAAACATTTGTCAGTTTTTTGTAATGAGAACACTCAAAACTTGTAACTATTTTGACACATGCAATATATTATTGTTAACTACATCACCATGTGCAATATCATGCGAGAACTAATTTCTTGGTTCAACTCTAATAATACCCATTGGCCAACCTCTTACTATCTCTCCTCTCCTCTACCTTCCCTGGACTCTGGTGGCCACTGTTGTACCCTCTACTTCAATGAGATCAACTTTTTCAGATTCTACACATGAGTGAGGTTATGTATTTGTCCTTATTTACTTGACTTGTTTCATTAAACATAATGTACACCAGGTTCAACTATGTTGTCCCAAATAACAGAGTTTTGTTTTTTTATGGTTGAATAGTATTCCATGGTGTATACATACTACATTAAAAAAATTCATTATTTTGAGAGAGATCCAAGATGGCCGATTAGCAACAGCTCAGGAATGTAGCTCCTAGTGAAAGCGTAGAGAACGAGTGGACGCTGCACTTTCCGACGAATTTTTGTTGCCCACAGACCGGGAGAGTCCCGGCAGAGAAGCCACACAGGTCGCCAGCGTGACTCTTTTGGCCGTCACGGCTCTTTTGCCGGCGCCCGGCGCGGCGCTTCCCAATACAAAGTATACGGGACGGACGGGCTCGGCTGGTCCCATCCCCACAAGGGAAACAGCAATTGGAAGTGCTGAGGACGGAGAGTTTCACAGAAAGCACAGCGAACCCGGGAAGGTCTGGCTCTGAGGGGAACGGGCGTCCACCAAAGGATAACTAAGAAACTGAAAAACTTCATCACCGGGCGGAGAGAGATCCAAAATGGCCACGTAGCAGCAGCTCAGGATTGTGGCTCGCGGTAAGGGCGCAGAGAGCGAGTGGACGCCGCAGTTGCAGACGAATATTTGATGCCCACGGACTGGGAGATTCCCGGCGAGGGAATCTTTTGGCGACTTTTGGCTGGCGCGGCGCTTCTCGGTGCGGAGTGTGCGGGACTGGGTGGTGCCCTTTTAGTCAGGCTCCGCTGGTCCCATCCCCACAAGGAGAACAGCAATTGGAAGCGCGGAGGACTGAGAAGCACAGCTGAATCCGGGAAGGCCCAGCTCTGTGGGGAAGGAGCGCCCCCCGAAGGAAAACTAAGAAACAGAAAAAACTTCATCACCAACAAGGCGGACTTCCATTCAGAGACCCAATCTGAAAGTCGGCAATTACAAAGATGACAGGTGGATAAATCCACAAAAATGGGAAGAAACCAGTGCAAAAAGGCTGAGAACACCCGAAATCAGAATGCCTCTCCTCCTACAGGGGATCGCAGCCCTCATCAGCAAGAGAACAAGGCTTGATGGAGGATGAGTGTGATGAACTCACAGAATCAGGCTTCAGAAGGTGGATAATAAGAAACTTCTGTGAGCTAAAAGAACATGTTCTAACCCAATGCAAAGAAACTAAGAACCTTGAAAGAAGATTTAATGAAATGCTAACGAGAATGGACAACTTAGAGAAGAATATAAGTGA
>PVKP010028123.1:0-30518 GCA_004027715.1 Plecturocebus donacophilus | reverse complement strand
CAGCCTGGCCAACATGGTGAAACACTGTCTCTTCTAAAAACAGAAAAATGAGCTGGGTGTGGTGGTGCATGCTTATAATCCCAGCTACTCAGAGGCTGAGGCAGGAGAATCACTTGAACTCAGGAGGCGGAGGTTGCAGTGAGCCGAAATCATGCAACTGCACTCCAGCCTGAGTGGCAGAATGAAACTCTGTCTCAAAAAAAGTGTGTAGCACCCCCCCCCTCATTACTCTGTCTTGCTCCTGCTCTGGCCATGTAAGATGCCTGCTCCCTCTTTCTGCCGTGATTGGAAGCTTCCTGAGGCCTCTCTGAAGGAGAAGCTGCTATGCTTTCTGTACAGCCTGTAGAACTGTGAGCTAATTAAATACCCTTATAAATTATTTCTTTATAGCAATGCAAGAATAAACTAATGCAAATATCTTCATGGAAAAAATTGTAAAAACCTTATTAGATACCTAAATAAATCAAAAGAAACAGCATGTTGATGAATTGGAAGACAATGTTATAAAGATGATGACCCTCTTCCAATTGATTTATAGAGCTAATATTATCCAAATAAAAATTTCAAGAGTATGTTGTGAACTTGCCAAAAATATATATAAAAGTAGAAAGAGTTATGAATAGCCAAGATGTTTTGAAAAAGAAAAACAAGATGTACTAGTATCTTCTATGTCAGATAACAAAATTTTAAATGAAACTGTATTTAAGGCAATGTGTTATTAAAACAGGAATAAACAAAACAGACCAAAAGAAAGAACAGAGATCTAGAATTTGACGTGGAAACACATGGATTAGTGCTGTATGCTGGAGGAGGCATTGCAGACGACTGTAAAAATATTTTTTTTCTTTCTTTTTTTTGAGATGGAGTTTCGCTCTTGTTGCCCAGGGTGGAGTGCAATGGTGCAATCTTGGCTCACCACAACTTCCACCTGCTGGGTTCAAGGGATTCTCCTGACTAAGCCTCCTGAGTAGCTGGGATTACAGGCATTCGCTATCATGCCCGACTAATTTTGTATTTTTAGTAGAGATGGAGTTTCTCCCTGTTGGTCAGGATGGTCTCGAACTCCTGACCTCAGGTGATCCGCCCACCTTGGCCTCCCAAAGTGCTGGATTACAGATGTGAGCCATCATGCCCCAGGTGTAAAAATATTCTTTATTCAGTAAATTATTTTAGGTCAGATGAGTATTTATGTAGATAATTGGGAAATTTATTTTTCCTTCACACTATACACAGAAATAAAATTTCAGGTTTCACCAAGTCCTGTTAAAAAATTAACTACAAACATTTTAGAAGACAACAAAGAAGACCATCCTCAAGACCTCAGGATAGGAAAGAATTTACTGCATAACACACAAAAAGCATTAACTATAAAGGAAAAAACCGATATAGCCAACTACATTCATTTTAAGTACATACTTCATTAAAAGACATATTTAAGAAAAAGGTCAGTTGTCAAATGATGGAATATATTTGTAATACATCTCTCTCATTCAAGTATTAACCAGGCCCAACCCTCCTTAGCTTCCTAGATTAGACAAAGTCAAGTGTGTTCAGGGTGGTGTGACTGTAGACTACAACACATATCTGACAAATGACACTGACATAGAATTTCTACAAATCAATTTTAAAAATACAGACTACTTAATAGGAAGAAATAGAAAAAACAACATTTTATAAAATAGTAATTTAAATGGCCAAAAATGCATTAAAAGTGCTCATTCTCATTAGTAATCAGAGATTTGAAAGTTAAAACCATAATGAGATATTATTACACACCAATGGATTACAAAATTATAAGGCTGACAATATCAGGGTTGGTAATGTGGCATAACGAGAACTCTCTCACTGCTGGCAGAGTAGAAACTGGTACAATAACTTTGAAAAATTGTTTGGCATTATTTAGTAAAGCTGAGCGTATGTATATTTTAAATCTGAGCAATTTTCTTTCTAGCTATTTATGTAGGGACACTCATGTACATGTGTAGCAGGATATATGTGTAGGATTCTCACAATAGCACAATTCAAAACAACAAAAAATTTAAAACCACAATACTACCAGTAATTTGCACAATGGAATTTTTTTATATAGAAATGAAAACAAATAAATTAGAGCTACGTGGAACCACAAGGGTAAATTTAACAAAGTAATTTTGAGCTAAACAAGCAAGAGATAATATAGTTATATGATTCAATTTATGTGAAGTTTTTCTTCTAAAGGCTAAACTAGGGAAAGAGTACCAAGGAGTTTTTATTCTAGCCACATCTTTTTAAAGTTTTATTTTTAATTGATAAATTATAATTGTACATATTTATGGAATAAAGTGTGATGTTTTGATACATGCATACATTGTGTAACGATAACATCAGATTAATTGCATATTTCTTCATCTGAAACATTTACCATATCTTTGTGGTTAAATATTTAAAAATCACTGGCTGGGCGTGGTGGCTCACACCTGTAATCCCAGCACTTTGGGAAACCGAGGCAGGTGAATCACTTGAGGTCAGGAGTTCTAGACCAGCCTGACCAACATGGAGAAACATCATCTCTACTAAAAATATAAAATTAGCTGGGTGTGGTGGTGCATGCTTGTAATCCCAGTTACTTGGGAGGCTGAGGCAGGAGAATCGCTTCAACCCAGGAGGCAGAGGTTGTGGTGAGCCAAGATTGTGCTGCTGCACTCCAGCCTGGGTGACAAAGTGAAATTCTGTCTCAAAAAAAAAAAAAAAAGTCTCTTCCAGCAATGTTTAACATACAATATATTATTGTTAACTGTATTCATCCTGGGACACTAGAATTTATTCCTCCTAACTGCAACTTTGTGAGCATTTGCCAACCTCCTCATCCTCCCTCTCACACTCCCAAGACTCCAGTAACTACTATTCAACTCTCTACCTGTAAAATATCAACTTCTTCAATTCACATATGAGTGAGAACATGTGGTATTTGTCCTTCTGTGCTTGGCTTATTTCATTTAATATAATGGCTTCAGGTTCATCCATGTTGTTGCAAACAGCATTTTTATGGCCAAATCGTATTTATTTGTGTATACCTACCACAGTTTTTGCACCCATTTATCCATTGATGGACACTCAGGTTTATTACATATCTTGGCTATTGAGACTAGTGCTACAATAAACAAGTGATTACAGTGTTGTTTTTTTTTTAACATGCTGATTTCATTTCCTCTGGATATATACTCAGAGGGGATGACTCAGAAGTGAGATTGCTGGATCGTATGGTAGTTTGATTTGTAATTTTTAGGAACTTCCATACTGTGGTTCATAATGGCTGTACTAATTCAGGTTCCCACCAACAGTGCGTCCTTTCTCCACATCCTTGCTGGCATTTGATGGTTTTTTTTTTTTTTTTTTTTTTTTTTTTTTTTTTGGTTAGCCATTCTAACGGGGGTGAGGTGACAACTCATTGTGATTTTTGATTTTGATTTGCATATACCTGACAATAATGATGTTGAGTATGTAAAAATAAACCTATTAGCAATTTGTGTGATTTCTTTTGAGAAATATTTATTCAGATCTTTTGCCCATGTGTAATAAGATTTTTTGTTTTCTTAGATTTACTGATTTGCTTTTCAAATATTTTCTCTCATTCTATAGATTGTCTCTTCACTCTATGGATTTTTTCCTTTGCTGCGCAGAAGCTTTTTAGTATATGATCCCATTTGTCTATTTTTGCTTTTGTTGCCTGTGATTTTGAGTTCTTATCCAAAAAATTATTGCCCAGACCAACGTCGTGAAGCAATTCCCATATGTTTTCTCCTAGTATTTTCTTAGTTTTTGGTCTTACATTTAAGTATTTAAGTATTAAAATCCATTTTGGGTTTTCTTTTCATATGTAGTTAGAGATAGGCATCTAGTTTCATTTTGCTGCACACAGATATTCAATTTTCTTATCAGCAATACACATTGGGGAAAGGGATGGCCTCTTGAATAAATGTGCCTTTGTCAGAAGTCATTTGACTTTGCCTCTGTCAGAAATCATTTGACTGTAAATGCATGAATTTATTTCTGATTTTTCTATTCTATCCCAGTGGTCATATATCTAGTTATATACTGGTATCATGCTGTTTTAATTACTATAGTTTCATAGACTATTTTGAGATTAGGTAGTGTTTTGCCCCCAGCTTTGTATTTTCATAATTTGGGGTCTTTTATATTTCCATATGCATTTAAAAAATTTTTAATTTCCTTGAAGAATGTAATTGGTATTTTTATACAGATTGCATTGAATCTGTAGATCACATTGGATAGTATGGATATTTAAAAAATACTTTTCCAATCATAAGCTTGGTATATCTTTCCATTTATTTGTATCCTTCTCAATGACTTTCATTAATGTTTTATTTTCATTGTAGATATATTTAACCTCCTTGGTTAAATGTATTACTAGGCATTTTTGAGTAGCTATTAAAAATGGGATTTTCTTAATTTATTTTTCAGAGAGTGCACTATTAGCATATAGAAATACTACTAATTTTGTATGTGGATTGTGTACCCTTCAACTTTACCAAATTTGTTTGTTAGCTCTAATAAGGTTTTTTCGTGTGTGTCTGGAATCTTTAACTTAATGCGTTCAGAGTTTTTATTATGAAGGATGTTGAATTTCATCGAGTGCTTTTTCTGAGTCTTTTGAAACAATGATACAGTTTTTGCCCTTGCTTTCATTTATGGTATGCATCAAGTTTATTGATTTGCATACGTTGAGCCATCCTAACGTGTCTGGGATGAATCCCACTTGATTAAGGTGAATGATCTTTTTAGTATAGTGTTGAATTAGGTTTCCTCGTACTTCTTAAAATTTTTCAACTTTTATTTTAGATACAGGGGATACATGTGCAGATTTGTTACATAAAAATGTTGTGTGATAATGAGGTTCAGAGTGTGAATATTGATCTTGACATTCTGGTAGTGAACATCGTACTTATATATAGTTTTTTTAACCCACCCTCCCTTTGGTAGTCCACAATGTCTATTGTTCCTATATTTATGTCCATGTGTGCACAGTGCTTAGTTCCCACTTGTAAATGAGAAGATGTGGTGTTTGGTTTTCTGTTTCTGCATTACTTTGCTTAGGATAATGGCCTCCAGCTGCATCCATGTTGTTGCAAAAGACATCATTTCATACTATTTATGGCTGCATAGTATTGCATGGTGTGTATGTACCACATTTTCTTTGTATGTGTGTTTAACTTTTTAACATTTTATTTATAATTTTTGTGGGTACATAGTAGGTGTAGACATTTGCAGATTACATGAAATATTTTGATACAGGCATGAAATGCACACTAATCACATCAGGGTAAATAGGGTATCACCTCAAGCATTTATCCTTTGTATTACAAATAATCCAAGTATATATACTCTGCATTATTTTTAAATGTAGAATTAAATTGCTTTTAACAGTAGTCACACTGTCGTGCTAGCAAATACTAGGTATTATTTATTCTTTCTAACTAATTTTGTATTCATTAATCATTCCCCTCCCCCTCTCACCTTCACTGCTCTTCCCAACCTATGGTAACCATTCTTCTACTCTCTATCTTCATGAGTTCAAATTGCTTTAATTTTTAGCTTCCACACATAAGTGAGAACATATGAAGTTTGTCTTTCTGTGCCTAGCTTATTTCACTTAACAAGATGACCTTCAGGTCCATTCTTTTGTTGTAAATGACAGGATCTTGTTCTTCTTTATGGCTGAATAGTACTCCATCATGTATATGTACATTTTCTTCCATTTTTTTTTCTTCAACTTCTAAGTTCTGAGGTATATGTGCAGGATATGCAGGTTACAAAGGTGAATGTGTGCCAGGGTGGTTTGCTGCACAGATCATCCCATCACCTAGGTATTAAGTCTAGCATTCACTAGCTGTTCTTCCTGATGTTCTTCCTTCCCCAATGCTCCCTACCCCGATAGGCCTCAGTGTGAGTTGTTCCCGTCTATGTGTCCATGTGTTCTCATCATTCAGTTCCCATTTTTAAGTGGGAACATGCAGTGCTTGATTTTCTATTCCTGCATCAGTTTGCTGAGGATAATGGTTTTCAACTCCATCTATGTCCCTGCAAAGACATAAACTCATTCCTTTTTATGACTGCATAGTATTTGATGATGTATATGACCACATTTTCTTTATCCAGTCTATCATTGATGGACATTTGGGTAGATACCATGTCTTTGCTACTGTGAATAGTGCTTCAGTGAACATACACATGTATTTATCTTTATAATAGAATGATTTATATTCCTTTGGGTATATAAGCAGTAATAAGATTGTTATGTCAAATAGTGTTTCTGCCTCTATTTCTTTGAGGAATCAAAATGCTGTCTTCCACAATGGTTGAACTAATTTACACTCCCACCAGCAGTGTTAAAGCATTCCTCTTTCTCCACAATCTCACCAGCATCTGTTGCTTTTGACTTTTCAATAATCACCATTCTGACTAGCATGAGATGGTGTCTCACTGTGATTTTGATTTGCAAGTAATGATCAGTGATGTTGAGTTTTTTAAAATATGATTATTGGCTGCATGTATGTATTCTTTTGAGAAGTGACTTTTCATGTTCTTCACCTACTTTTTAATGGGTTTGTTTGTTTCTAGTAAATTTTTAAAGTTTCCTTTTAGGTTCTGGATATTAGACCTTGGTCATGTGAATAAATTGCAAAAATTTTCTCCCATGCTGTAGGTTGTCTGTTTACTTTGATAGTTTCTTTTGCTGTGCAGAAGTTCTTTAATTTAATTAGATCCCATTTGTCAATTTTTGCTTGTGGTACAATTGCTTTTGGCGTTTTTGTCATGAAGTCTTTGCTTGTGCTATGTCCTGAATTGTATTGCCCATATTTTCTTCTAGGGCTTTTATAATTTTGGGTTTTACATTTAAGTCTCTAATCCATCTTGAGTTAATATTTGCATATGACATTAGAAGGGGTCCAGTTTCAATTTTCTGCTTATGGCTAGCCATTTCTCCTCGCACCATTTGTTAAATAGTAAATCCTTTCCCCATTGCTTGTTTTTGTTAGGTTTGTCTCATCTCCATGTGAGACCACCTCCACCTGGATCTTTATTGTTCATATCACTGTTAGCATTTTTGTCAAAGCCCTTCGACAAGTCTCTAGGAAGTTCCACACCTTCCTACATTTTTCTGTCTTTTTCTGAGCCCTCCAAACTGTTCCAACCTCTGCCTGCTATTCAGTTCCAAAGTCACTTTCACATTTTTGGGTATTGCTTGAGCTACACCCCACTCTACTGGTACCAATTTACTGTATTAGTTAATTTTCACATGGCTGATAGAGACATACCTCAGACTGGGTAATTTACGAAAGAAAGAGGTTCAATTGTGATATGACTCTGATAACTGGAGAAACATCAGGGTTCTTGGTCTTGTGCTGATTTAGATAAAATGACATGGACACACATTGAGTGGTTTTAAGGAGTAGAGAGTGTTTAATAGGCAAGAAAGAGTGAAGAAGCTCCCCTGTACAAAGACAGGCGAAGGGGCTCCAAGCCAAGAGAGGAACCCTGTGTGTGGTGGGAATGGTTGGTTATATTGGAGGCTGGAGGAGACTGTTTTGTTTGCACAGGGCCCAGGGGATTGGTTTGACTAGGGGTTTCATTTTTGTCACCTGTGAAAAACCTGGCCCTCCCACCTTAGCCTTTTTATATGCAAATGCAGGGGGCCATGATGTTCTGAATACATGGTGCAATCTGGAGGTGGCCATGACCCTTGGCACACTTGGTGACAAGAAGAAGAAGGCAGAAATCGCCATATGGGGTGGACCCAATATAATGGTCAGCATTTGCATGTCAAAGTTTGTCGGCCTAGCTCTTTAAGCTGCCTTTCTATTAGAAAAGAAGTGATTTGGAAGTTGCTTCTTATTTCAGGAAAATTCCCATCAAGAACTTTTACCCTTTCTAATTGCCTAAACATTATTTCTTAATTACTCCTGTGTTATTCTCAACCCCCAAAAGAGAAGCAAACCTCACTGCTGTTAGGGGGTGTTGGACAATGATTCTTTCTGGCTACTTCCTGCTGAAAAGGAGTGTCATGTAGGGGAACAGCAGTCTGGCCTTCTTCTGAGGTTGATATAGGTGTTTTTGGAAGAATGTCATGTCCATGTGTGGTTCTACTTGCAGCACTGTTTGGAGTTTGATTACTTCTAAGCAAAAAGAGATAAATTTTACAAGAAGGTTTAAAATGTAAGGTTAGTATATGAGCATTAAGATCATCACTGCTACTGGGGGCCCTGTAGGTCATAATGAGAGCAGAGTTTGACCCGTTAGCTACACCAATTGATGCAATGCCGGTTTGCATCCACTAGATGTCGCTGTACATGACAGAAATGTTAATGTAAAAGTAACATTTTCCTTGATAAAAGCATACATTTTCTGTTGGTTTGCCATTAGAGAATAACTTTAGCCTTAGCCATTTTTATAACTTGCAGTATGCTTGGGAGAGATACGTTACTGTGTGACTAAAATACCTTTAGTGTTAATCTTGGTAATTCCTTTCCTTTATTAAATTCTTTTATGACTTTCACAGACCCTCTCACAACATACTTAAACTTTTTGACTTGTCCTAAACACCCATCCTTTAAACAAGCAGCTATTTTCTTTAAGGACAAGTATTTGCCATACAAGATTTTTTCCTATATAAAATCTTTCTCTTTATAACCTTCTTTCCATAACTTAGAGTGTATTATATGACTAATTTTCAATAAAAAGTCTTATTAAACTTAATGATAGTAAAACTTTTATGCTTGCTTCTTATTCATAACTATTACTCCTGCTATAAGCAAAACAACCTTTACTACATTTTTCTTGTAATTGTTAATCCTACTATACCACAAAAATGGCATAGTAAGTAATTTCTGTTTAAAATTTTACTTGCCAAGATATAACGTTTCCCTTTGGGGATCTACAAAGTTACAAATACAATCCAATGTATAATTAAGTCTCCTTTCAAAAATGAGTTACAAAAAAGTTTTACTATTTGGTGGCAAATTTTGAGAGGAAAAGGTAGAAATAATAAAAAGTACCTGTTGAGGTAGGAGTGGGGCTGACTATAACGAGTAGCCCTCAATCAGTTACTTATCTTTTACAATTTTCAGCTTAAGATCTTCTATTTCTTAACACTGATATTCAGGACGTTCCTCTAGGCTGCCCTCCTAGCTCTTCAGGCTTTGGCTTGAGTGTGACCCACTCAGGAGTTTTACTTTTACTGCCTAGGGTGTTGAAAGAAGAACAGTGTAGGGCCCTTCCCAGCTTGGCTTAGGGAAGGAGACAGAGATGAGAGTTTTTACTAAAACCAAATTTCCTGGGTTAAATAAAGGTTGTCATATTTCCTGGGGTTGGGCTTCTGCTAGTTGTACTAATTTCTGTTGGAAGTGAGCTAAGTGCTTAACCAATTTAGAGATTTCCTGCCCGAAAACAACCTTTGAACACATTGATAAGTTTTGTTCTTTCCCAAGTGAAAAGCTAGTGAAGAATTTTAAGGGCTCTTCATTGGCTGGAGGCTGGCAAATGACGTTTGCCATCCTTTGACCATACCCATTCTGAGGGCTGGGAAAAATGCCCTCAACAAGTGGCCTATTTTATTTTTGCAGGGGAATACTGAGGTTTAATTTCTCTTATGGAGCATTCCTAGATTAGAAGGGGCTTGAAGTACTTTGAGGCCTTAAGACTTCCTTGCCTTTGACTTAGCTGCCTGATTAGCTAACCTATTTTCTTTGGTTACCTCATTTGTTTTCTTTTGATGTTCCTTACAATGCATCTCTGCTATGTCTTGTGGAAGAAAAATTGAGGATAATAATCTGTTAATTTTCTGGTAATATTTCATAGGAGATTCATTGGTGGTAAGAAAATATTTTTTCTTTGAAATGGCCGCATGAGCATGGAGAGCTTAGAAAACATACTTGGAGTTAGTATAAATGTTAGCTATCTTTCCCTTGCTTAATTTAAGTGGTCTTGTAAGAGCTATTAGCTCAGCTAATTGAGCTCTTGTGTTTGGGGAAAGTGACTACTGTTTATCCTGCCTTATGTACTTCTTGCTCTAACATATGCACGCATGTATCTTTATGGTAGAATAATTTATATATACCTTTGGGCATATGCCCAATAATGTGATTGCTGGGTTGAATGGTAATTCTGTTTTATGTTCTGTGAAAAATCACCACACCGCTTTCCACAATGACTGAACTAAATATACATTCCTAACAGCAGTGTGTAAGTGTTGCCTTTTTCCTGCAACCTTGATAAGACCTGTTATTTCTTGCCTTTTTAATAATAGTTATTCTAATGGTGTGAGATGGTATCTCATTGTGGTTTTGAATTGTATTTTTCTGGTGACTAGTGATGCTGAGCATTTTTTCATGTTTTTTGGCCATTTTTGAGGTGCCTGTTCATGTCCTTTGCCCACTTTCTAATGCGGTTAATTTTTAAAAATCAGTGGTTAAGTTCCTTATAGATTCTACATATTAAACCTTTGTTGGATGCATAGCTTGCAGTTATTTTCTCTTATTCTGCAGTTTGTCTTTTTACTCTGTTCATAGTTTCTTTTAATGTTTATTTAGGTCCCATTTGTCTTTTTTGTTTTGTTTTGTTGCAATAGCTTTTGGGGACTTAGCCAGAAATTCTTTGCTAAGGCTGATGTTGAAAAGAGTATTTCCTAGATTTTCTTCTAGAATTTTTATGGTTTGAGGTCTTATATTTAAATTCTTAATCTATTTTTAATTAATTTGTGTATACAGTTAAATGGAAATGATATGGATCCATTTTCAATCTTCTGCTAGCCAGTTATCCAAGATCCATTTATTGACTTGGAGTCCCTTCTCCTTTGCTTGTTTTTGTTGGCCTTGTTGAAGATCAGATAGTTGTAGGTATGCAGTGCTATTTCTCATTTTCTATTTTGTCCCATTATGTCTGTTTTTCTTCTAGTGTACCAAGCAGTTTTGGTAACTGTGGCTTTATAGTATAGTTGAAGTCAGATAATGTTATATTTCTGGTTTTGCTCTTTTTCCTTAGGATTGCTTTATCTATTTAGGCTCTTGTGGATCTATATAAATTTTAGAATAGTTTTTTCTAAATTTTGTCAAGAATAATATTGGTAGTTTGATAAGGATATCATTGACTTGGGAAATTGCTTTGAGCAGTATGGCCATTTTAATGATATTGATTCTTCCAATCTATGAGCATGGAATTATTCCATTTATTTGCATTATCTCTGATTTCTTTCATGAGTGTTTTGTAGTTCTCCTTTTAGAGATCTTTCACCTCCTTTGTTAGCTGTATTTCTAGGTATTTCTTTTGTGTGTGGCTATTGCAAGTAAAATTTTTTTCTTGATTTGGCTCTCTGCCTGGGTGGTGTGGTATTTAGGAATGCTAGTAATTTTTGTACATTGATATTGTATCCTGAAACTTTACTAAAGTTGTTTATCAATTCTAGAATCTTTTTGGTAGAGTCTTTAGGATTTTCTAAGTATATAATAATATCAGTAAAGAGAGATAGTTTGACTTCTTTATTTCCTAATTGGATGCTTTTTCTTTCTTTTGTTTGATTGCTCTATGACATTCAGTAATATGTTAAATAGGAGTGGTGAGAGTGGACATCATTGTCTTGTTACACTTCTCTAGGGGAGTAATTTGAGCTTTTGCTCATTCAGAATAATGTCGGCTGTACGTTTGTTATAGATGGCTGTTAGTATTTTGAGGTATGTTCTGTCAATGTCTAGTTTATTGAAGATTTTTATCATAAAGAGATGTTGGATCTTATCAAGAGCTTTCTCTGCTTCTATCAAGATGATCATGTGGCTTTTGATTTTGATTCTGTTTATGTGGCAAATGACATTTATTGATTTTTGTATATTGAACTAGCTTGCATCCAGGAATAAAACCAATTTATTGTGCTGGATTAACTTTTTGATGTACTGCTGAATTTGACTGGCTAGTATTTTGCTGAGGATTTTTGCATCTATGTTCCTGAGGAACGTTGGTCTAGAGTTTTCTTTTTTCATTGCATCTCTGCCAAATTTTGGTATCAGGATAATGCTGGCTTCATAGAATAAATTAAGGAGAAGGACCTCCTCCTCAATCTTTTGAAATAGTTTTAGTATAATTGGTAACAGTTCTTCTTTGTACATATGGTGGAATTTGGTTGTGGATCCATTCAGTATGGGGCTTTTTTGTTGTTGTCAGATTCTTTATTACTGATTCAATTCCAAAAGTTGACTTTGGTCTAATCAGGGTTTCAAGCTCTTCTATATTCAGTCTTGGGAGATTGTATGCTTCAAAGAATTTATCCATTTTCTCTAGATTTTCTAATGTCTGTATAGAGTTGTTCATAGTTTCTCTGAAGATCTTTTGTATTTTTGTGGGATCAGTTATAATATCACATTTGTCACTCTTGCTTGTGCTTATTTGTATTTTCTTTTTCTTTGTTAATCTAGGTAGGGTTCATCAATATTTATTTTTCCAAGATCCAACTGTTGGTTTCATTGATCTTTTGTATGGATTTTTGCATGTTAATTTATTAAGTTATTACCTAATTTTAGTTATTTCTGTTCTTCTGCTAGCTTTGGGGTTGGTGTTATTTGTATTTATTTATTTATTTTTTTTGAGACAGAGTCTCACTCTATCGCCAGGCTGGAGTGCAGTGGCACGATCCCGACTCACTGCAACTTCTGTTTTCCGGTTTCAAGCAATTCTCCTGCCTCAGCCTCCCAAGTAGCTGAGAATACAGGCACACACCACCACACCCGGCTAATTTTTTGTACTTTTAGTAGAGACAGGGTTTCACCATGTTGGCCAGGATGGTCTCGATCTTTTGACCTTGTGATCTGCCTGCCTCGGCCTCCCAAAGTGCTGGGATGGGTTTGGTGTTATTTTTTGTTTTCCTTATATCATTTAGGTGCAAAGTTAGATTGTTAATTTGAGACATTTCTAACTTCTTGATGAAGGTGTTTAGGTCTATAAACTTTTCTGCATGGCTCTGGCTGCATTCCACAGATTTCTGTATTTTTGTGTGCTTATTTTCATTGATTAAAAAAATTTATTTTATTTCTCCCTTAATTTTAATGTTTCCCCAGGAGTTATTCACTAATAAGTTTTAAAATTTCCATGTATTTGTGTCATTTTGAGAAATCTTGCTATCGATTTTTATTTTTATTGCACTATGGTCTGAGAGTGTGCTTTGTATGATTTCAATTTTTTTGAATTTATCAAGGCTTGCTTCATGAGCAAGCCTGTGGTCAATCTTAGGATATGTTCAATATGCAGATGAGAAGACAGTGTATTCTGTGTTTGTTGGATGGAGTGTTCTGTATATACCTATTAGATCCAATTGAGCAAGTGTTGAGTTTAAGTCCAAAGTTTCTTATTCATTTATTTAATTTATTTATATATTTATTTTTGAGCCAAGGTGTCACTCTTCTGCCCAGGCAGTAGTGCAGTGGCCTGATCACAGTTCACTGAAGCCTTAACTTCCCAGGCTCAATTGATCCTTCTGCCTCAGCCTCCTAAATAGCTGTGATTACAGGTGCATACCACCATGCCCTGCTAATTTTTGTATATTTTGTAGAGACAGGATTTTCTTATGTTGTCCAGATTGGTCCCAAACTCCTGGACTCAAATGATTCACCCACCTCAACTTTCTGAAGGGCTGAGATTACAGGTGTGAACCACTGTGCCCAGCCTTAGAGTTTCTTTGTTAGATTTTTGCTTTGATGTTATCCATCTAATGCTGACAGCGGAGTGTTGAAATGTCCCACTATTGTTGGGTGGTTGTATAAATATTTTTGTAGGTCAAAAAGAACTCGTTTTAGGAATCTGAGTGCTTCAATATTGGATGTATATATATTTAGGATTGTTAAACTTTTTGTTGGAGTGTATCCTTTATCCTTACGTAAGCCTTTTACTGTCTGTAATTTTTATTAGTTTAAAGTCTATTGTATCTGATGTAAAAATAGACTCCTGCTTTTTTGTTGTTGTTTTCTGCTTGCATGGTAGATCTTACTCCACCCTTTTACTTTGAACTGTTGGGTATTGCCACATGTGACATGGATCTCTTGAAGAAAACAAATGATTGGGTCTTGTCTTTTAATCCAGATTGACACGCTGTATCTTTTAAGTGAGATATTTAGCCCATTTGCTTTCACGATTAGTATTGATATGTGTGCTTTTGATCCTGTCATGTTGTTGTTAACTGGTTGTTATATAGACTTTATTGCATAGTTGCTTTATAGTGCCTGTGGGCTATGGGCTTAAGTGTGCTTCTATGATAGCAGATGTCATTCTTTTGAATTCATGTTTAGTATTCCCTTAAGGACCTCTTGTACAGCTGGTCTAGTTGAAATGTATTCCCCAGCATTTGCTTGTTACAAAAGGATTTTACTTGTCTTTCACTTATGAAGCTTTGTTTGGCGGGACATGAAATTCTTGGTTGGAATTTCTTTACTTTAAGGACACTAAAAATAGGCCTCCAATCTTATCTGGCTTATAAGATTTCTGCTGAGAAATCTGCTGCTAGCCTAATGGGGTTTTCTCTGTAGGTAACCTCCCTCATTCTCTCTAGTTGTCTTCATAGTTTTTTGTTTTGCATTGACCTTGGCAAATCTAATACTATGTACCTTGGGAATGGTCATCTTGTATACTATCTGGCTGATGTTCTCTGTTTGGTCTCTTTACGTAATCCCATATTTCTCAGATTTTTTTCATTTTTCTTATTTGTTCTTTTTTATGACTGTGCTGATTAAAATAACTCATACTTTAGCTCTGAGCTTCTTTCCTCAGCTTCACCAATTACGCAGTTAATACTTCCAATTGTATTTTCTTGAGCAGTGGTTTGTAGTTCTCATTGAAGAGGTCCTTACATCACTTGTTAGTTGTATTCCTAGGTATTTTATTCTCTTTGTAGTAATTGTGAATGGGAGTTTACTCATGATTTGGCTCTCTGTTTGTCTTATTATTGGTGTGTAGGAATGCTTGCAATTTTTGCACATTGATTTTTTATCTTGAGACTTTGCTGAAGTTGCTTCTCAGCTTAATGAGATTTTGGGCTGAGACAATGGGGTTTTCTAAATATACAATCACGTGATCTGCAAAGAGGGACAATTTGACATCCTGTCTTCCTATTTGAATACCCTCATTTCTTTCTCTTGACTGATGGCCTTAGCCAGAACTTCCAATACTATGTTGAATAGGAGTGGTGAGAGGGCATCCTTGTCTTGTGCCAGTTTTCAAAGGGAATGCTTCCAGCTTTTGCTCATTCAGTATGACATTGGCTGTGGGTTTGTCATAAATAGCTCTTATTATTTTAAGGTACCATCCATCGATACCTAGTTTATTGAGAGTTTTTAGCATCAAGGAAATAAGAGGGGACACAAACAGATGGAAACACATTCCAAGCTCATAGTTAGGAAGAATCAATACAATGAAAATGGCCACACTGCCCAAAGTAATTTATCAATTCAATGCTATCCCCTTCAGGCTACCAATGACTTTCTTCACAGAATCGGAAAAAACCACCTTAAACTTCATATGGAACCAAAAAAGAGCCTGCATACCCAAGACAATCCTAAGCAAAAAAGCAAAAACAAATACAAAAACAAAAACAAAAACAAAGCTGAAGGCATCATGCTACCTGGCTTCAAACTATACTACAAGGCTACAGTAATCAAAACAGCATGGTTACTGGTACCAAAACAGAGATATAGACCAATGGAACAGAACAGAGGCCGCAGAAGGAATGCCATACATCTACAATCATCTGCTCTTTGACAAACCTGACCAAAACAAGCAATGGGGAAAGGATTCCCTATTTAATAAATGGTGCTGGGAAAACTGGCTAGACATATTCTGAAAGCTGAAACTGGATCCCTTCCTTATGCCTTATACAAAAATTAACTCTAAATGGATTAAATATTTAAACATGGGGCCAAACACCATAAAAACTCTAGAAGAAAACCTAGGCAATACCATCCAGGACATAGGCATGGGCAAGAACTTCATGACTAAACCACCAAAAGCAATGGCAACAAAAGCCAAAATAGACAAGTGGGATCTAATTAAACTTAAGAGCTTCTGCACAGCAAAAGAAACAATCATTAGAGTGAACCAGCAACCAACAGAATGGGAAAAAATTTTTGCAATCTACCCATCAGACAAAGGGCTAATATCTATAATCTATGGACAACTTAAATTTACAAGAAGAAAAAAGCTAACAACCTCATCAAAAAGCGGGCAAAGGATATGAACAGATGCTTTTCAAAAGAAGACATTTATGCAGCCAACAAAAATATGAAAAAAGCTTATAATCACTGGTCATTACAGAAATGCAAGTCAAAACCACATTGAGATACCACCTCACACCAATTAGAATGGTGATCATTAAAAAATCTGGAGACAACAGATGCTGGAGAGGATGTGGAGAAATAGGAATGCTTTTACACTGTTGGTGAGAGTGTATATTAATTCAACCATTGTGGAAGACAGTGTGGTGATTTCTCAAGGATCTAGAACTAGAAATACCATTTGACCCAGCAATCCCATTACTGGGTATATGCCCAAAGGATTATAAATCATTTTATTATAAAGATGCATGCATGTATATGTTTATTGTGGCACTGTTCACAATAGCAAAGACTTGGAGCCAACCCAATGACCATCAGTGATAGACTGGATTAAAAAAATGTGGCACATATACAGAATGGAATACTATGAAGCCATAAAAAAGATGAGTTCATGTACTTTGAGGGGACATGGATGAAACTGGAAACCATCATTCTCAGCAAACTGACACAAGAACAGAAAACCAAACACTGCATGTTCCACTCATAAGTGGGTGTTGAACAATGAGAACACACAGGCACAGGGAGGGGAACATCACACGCTGGGACCTGTTGGGGAGGGACTAGGGGAAGAATAGCAGCAGGTGGGGAGACTAGGGAGGGATAGTATTAGGAGAAATACCTAATGTAGATGACAGGGTGATGGATGCAGCAAACCACTACCATGGCATGTGTATACCTATGTAACAAACCTGCATGATCTGCACATGTACCCCAGAACTTAAAGTATAATAACTTTAAAAAAAATCTTCCAGTTGTATTTGAAATTCTTGTTGCAAATATTTCATTCAGCTCATGCTCAGTTTGGGTTAGTCTTAAAATAGGAATTCTATCTTTCAGCCTTGAATTGGTTTATTGGATTGCTTGGCTTCCTTGGATTGAGTTTCAACTTTCTCCTCGATCTCAATGAACTTCCCTGCCATCCAAATTCAGAATTTCATGTCTGTTATTTCAGGCAATTCAGACTGGTTAAGAACCATTGCTGGGGAGTCAGTGCTTTCCTTTGGATGTAAGGGAACACTCTGGCTTTTTGAATTGCCAGAGTTCTTGTGCTGATTGTTGCTCATCTGGGAGGGCTGGTATTCCTTTAATTGAGATATAAATTGAATTTCATCCGTTGACTTCATTTCTTGATGTTTTCAGAGGACTATGCCTCTTTTCAGGGTGTGTTGTAGAATTCTTGCTCTTGTTTTCATAGGGAGTAAAATTAGTAAGGTGATTTTTGATTTTGTAGTTTGGGCTGCGATTTAGTAGATGGCAGTTGACAGCAATGGGCAGTAGATAAGCTCTTACTCAGATACATGGTTCCTTTGTGTATCTTTGCATTTGCAGTTTTGTACTGTAATGTAAGAGGGAGAGAGGTAACTTTCTCACCAGGTCTGCTGATGGGCTTTGGGGAGCCCCCTCTGATGCTACAGCTTACTGGACCAAGCTTGTAAAAGAAGACACAGCTAGGTCCCACACCAGCCTGTTTACCTGTGCATTTAAGCCTGTTCAGTTTTTTGTGAGTATGGGCTCCTCCATTCTAGACTTGAGAAACAGCCCTGGGGGCGACCCCAGCAGAAACACAGCCAGGCCTACCTAAAAGGCATGTGGCCATGTCTCAGGCCTATGAAATTGCCCCATGGGCCACCCTCAGCAGATATTTCCCTAGGTCACCAAGCACCTATGTGTCCATGTTCTGGGCCTGAGAAACAGCCCTGAGGGATATCCCTGGCAGACATGTCTCCAGGCTAGATGAGCAATCACAAACAGTGCCCCTGACCAGAGTAATAGCCCCATAGTCCCAACCCCAGTGAGCCAGACACTGACTTGGCCAATCCACTGTGTACATGCATGCACCACTAACCTGAGAAACAGACCAATAAGTCCACTCCCAGCAAAGCCACACCACCACTGCCATACTCTTTTCAGCATGGGCCACTGAGACACTCATAAATGTCACTAACATGAGTTACAGCTAAAGAAACTACACAGAGATCACAGTACTACATCCACCTAGAACCAAAGCCAATGCATCTTACAGAATCAATACCCTAAGACCCAACTAAGCAAACAAATATTTCTCTATAAAACTTATTTCAGGGCTGGGCGGGGTGGCTCACGCCTGTAATCCAGCACTTTGGGAGACCAAGGTGAGTGGATCTTAAGGTCAAGAGATTGAGACCATCCTGGCCAACATGGTGAAACCCCATCTCTACATAAAAAATACAAAAATCAGCTGGTCATGGTGGCACGTGCCTGTAGTCCCAGCTACTTGGGAGGCTGAGGCAGGAGAACTACTTGAACCTGGGAGGCGGAGGTTGCAGTGAGCCAAGGTCATGCTACTACACTCCAGCCTGGTGCCTAGTGCCTGGCGACAGAGCAAAACTCTGTCTCAAAAAAAAAAAAAAAAAAAAAAAAAAAAAAAAAAAAAAAAAAAAAAAAAAAAAAAAAAAAAAAAAAAAAAAAAAAAAAAAAAAAAAAAGAAAGAAAGAAAGAAAACAACTTATTTCATAAAATTGGAAGTGGTAACTGTTTCATCAGATACATAGATGTCAACATAGGAATAGATAAAATGTGAAAAAAGGAAACATGACACTTCCAAAGTAACATAACAATTCTCCAGTAACAGACCCCAATCATAAAGAAATATATGAAATGCCAGAAAAAGAATTTGAAATAACAATCTTCAGGAAACTCAGTGAGATACGAACTCCCAATAAAAAAAGAAAACTACAAGCCAATGCCCTGAGGAACATAGACACAAAAATTCTCAAGAAAGTACTAGCAAACTAAATCCAACAATACATCAAGAAAGATAATGCACCATAACAAGTGAGATTTATCCCATGAATACAAGGATGGTTCAACATATGAAGATCAATAAACATGATACATCACATCAACAGAATGAATGGCAAACCCATATGATCCCTATCAAAATATCAATGACATTCTTCACAGAAATGGAAAAAAACAAAGCATTTGATAAAATTCAACATCCCTTCATGATAAAAACTCTCAATAAATTATGTATGGAGGGAAAGTAACACAGCACAATAAAGGCCATGTGACAAACCCACAGCTAACATCATAGTAAATGGGGAAAAGCTGAGAACTTTTCCTCTATGCACTGGAATAAGACAAAGATGCCAACTTTCATTACTGTCATTCAACAGAGTCCTGGAAGTCCTAGCCAGAGCAATTAGGCAAGAGAGAGAAATAAAGGGCATCCAAATTGGAAAGGAAGACATCGATATGTTCTTGTTTTCAGATAACATGATTTTATATGTAGAAAAACTTAAAGACTTTACCAAAAAACTCTTAGAAGTAATAAATTCAGCAACCTTGCTGGAATACACACAATCAATATACAAAACTCAGTATTGTTTCCATACATGAACAAACTATCTGAAAAAGAAATCAAGAAGGAAATCTCATTTATAATAAATACAAAAGAAAAATACTTAGAAATACATGTAACCAAGCAGGTACAAGACCTCTGCAAGGAAAACTACAAAATACTGATTCCATGCTCATGGATCACAATAATTAATCATGTTAGAATGACCATGCTACCCAAAGCAATCTATAGAGTCAATGCAATCCATATCAAAATACTAATGACATTCTTCACATAATTAGAAAATTTTTAAATGTTGTATAGAACCACAAAAGGCCTGAAATAGCTGAAGGAATACTGAGCAAGAAGAACAAAGCTGTAGATGCTAACTACCAGATTTCAAAATGTACTACAAAGCTGTAGTAACAAGAACAACAAAAAAGACATGGTATCAGCATATAAACAGATACATAGACTAATGGAACAGAGTGGATAATTCAGAAATTAATGCATGTGTCTCCAGTCAATTGATTTTTGACAAAGACACCAAGAACACTCATCGGAGAAAGGATCGTCTTTTTAACACACAGTGCTGGGAAAACTGATATCCATGTGCAGAAGAATGAAACTAAAGTCCCACTTCTCACCTGTACAGCAGTAAGCTCCAAATGGGTCAAATAACTAAATATAAGACCTCAAAGTATAAGACCGCCAGAAAAAAAGATGGTAGAAACACTTTAGGACATTGGTCTGGGAAAAGGTTTTATGAATAACACTTCAAATACATAGGCAACAAAAGCAAAAACAAATGGGACCGTATAAAACTAAGAAGCTCTGTATAACAAAGAAAATAATAACATAAAGAAAAGACAACCTACAAAATGAAAGGATATATTTTCAAACTATTCACCCAATAGGGGATTAATATCCAGAATACACAAGAAACTCAAATATCTCAGCAGCAAAAGAACAAACAATTCAACAAAAAAGGGGTAGATAATCTAAACAGACATTTCTCAAAGGAAGACGTACAAATAGCAATACATCAATATACAAAGATACTCAACATCACTAAGCATCAGAGAAATGCAAATCAAAACCACAGTGAGGGCTGGCCATGGTAGCTCACGCCTGTAATCCCAGCACTTTGGGAGTCCGAGGTGGGCAGATCACAAGGTCAGGAGATCGAGACCATCCTGGTCAACATGGTGAAACCCTGTCTCTACTAAAAATACAAAAATTAGCCAGGCGTGGTGACACACACCTGTAGTCCCAGCTACACGGGAGACTGAAGCAGGAGAATCACTTGAATCCGGGAGGCAGAGTTTGCAGTGAGTACACCACTGCACTCCAGCCTGGCAATAGAGTGAGACTCTGTCTCAAAAAAAAAAAAAAAAAAAAAACCCCAACCAAACAAACAATAAAAACCCCAAAACTACAAATGGAACTACCATATGATCTAGCAATCCTACTGCTTGGCATTTATCCAAAGGAAGGGAAATCAGAATATTGAAGAGACATGTTTATTACAGCAGTATTCACAATAACCAAGATACGAAATCAACCTGGATTTCCAACAAAAGATTAATGGACAAAGCAAATGAGGTATATATACACACAATGGAATATTATTCCATCATAAAGGGAATAAAATTGCATCACTTTCCATGACATGGATGGAACTAGAAGACATTATATTAAGTGAACCAGGAATAGAAAGTAAACACTGCACATTCTTACTCACATAATGGAAGCTCAAAATGCTGATCTCATAGAAGTGAAAAGTAGAGCAGAAGATACTAGAGGTTGGTAAAGGCAGGGAAAGAGGAGAATAGGGAAAATTTCTTAAAGGATACAAACTTGTAGCTAGATAGGAGAAGTAAATTCTAGTTTTCTATAACTCCCTAGAATTAGTATAATTAATAGTTATATAGTTTCAAACAGCCAGAATGAAAAAAAACCCTGAATGTTCCAAACACAAAGAAATAATAAATGTTCAAGATAATGGATATGCTAATTACCTTTATCTGTTCACTATACATTATATGTTTTGAAATATCACTATGTAGCCCAGGAATGTGTACAATTACTGTATGCCAATTAAAAAGATATAATTTGTGGGGAGTGCGTGGAGGAGGAAGTGTGATGGTGCCAGATGTGGAGCTTCTTCTCATTGGCTCTTTACTAGAGAACAGCTGGACAACAGGCCGAAGAGCCACTGTGAAGTGCAGTTCGAGAAAGAGCTCTCATACTGCTGGCAGGCAGCCAACTTCATTCAAGACATAGGACAGCATCTCAGCGTCTCAGCTTACAGTAAACACTGCAATTGTTTATATGCACTATTCTTTCACCACATTCAGTAGGAATCCTTGATGGAGTAAAATGTCTGCAGACCGATGAGGAGGCAATGTGAATGAATTAGTGGATTTCACCAGAAACTTTCGAAGAGTGCTGGGTATCAGTGTTGCACTAAAGGAAGATGAGAATTGAGCTCTATTTTAGAGGAAACAGAAGTACTTTTGTGAGGAGTGTGATACTATTGTCAACCATGTAATTATTTGTCAGTGAAAGAGGAGGAACAGGCTCAAATGTTTGAACATGTTATCAAAGTAGCACATGCTTTTCTTCACACCCTAGAGTGCTGGATACTAAATCTGGTGCTTACTTTTAAGACTTAAGAACTTGTTTTAATTGAAGCCATCATCCTACAGACTCCAAATTTTGAGATCAGCATTGAACATCCACAAACAGATGTGGTAAAATGTACCAAATTAGTAAGAGCAAGCAAGGATTTGACACAGACATCTTATTTCATGGCTATAAAGAGTCTGCATCTCATAACCTCTCTTCAGTACATACTAACAGTGATATCAATGTATACATTCATTTGACTTGCAAATGATCCAATTGAGAGATTCCTGTGTTAGTTGATGGAAAACATTGGTGGCAATATGTGGATTCTACAGTTATTCTAGAATTATTAGATGAGCTGAAATAGGAGTTTCTAAAAATATTAGAGAAAATACCTGTTAGGATGAAAAGGATTAGAAACTGAAAGGCCAATCAAGCGTTTAATAAACCAAAAAATAGACGATATTTATCAGAGACATCACTTCTTTATCTTTGGTCCAGAATTCCATTTTAACAGATAGTATTACTGATGTGCCTACAAACTCGTTTTCAGAAATGATCTACATTGGCATTCCCTAGGCCACTATTTCTCCTTTTTTTTTTTTTCTAATTAAGTTCTATGATACATGTACAGAAACTTCAGGTTTGTTACATGGGTATGTGTGTGCCATGGTGGTTTGCTGCACCTATTGACCCATCCTTTAAGTTCCCTCCCCTCACCACCCACCCCCTGACAGGCCCTGGTTTGTGTCGTTTCCCTTCCTGTGTCCACCTGTTTTCATTGTTCAGCTCCCACTTGTGAGTGAGAACATGTGGTGTTTTGTTTTCTGTTCCTGATTATTTTGGTGAGGATGATGCTTCCAGCTTCATCCATGTCCCTGAAAAGGACATGACCTCATTCTTTTTTATAGCCACATAATATTCCATGGTGTGTATGTACCACATTTTCTTTTAAAAATTTTTAAAATTTGTTATATTTTACTTTAAGTTCCGGGATACATGTACAGAATATGCAGGTTTGCTACATAGATATACATGTGCCATGGTGATTTGCTGTACCTATTGACCCATTCTCTAAGTTCCCTCCCCTTACTCCCCACCCTCCCCTCCAACAGGCCCTGGTGTGTGTTCTTCCCCTCCTTGTGTCCATATGTTTTCACTGTTCAACTCCCACTATGAGTGAGAACATGTGGTGTTTGGTTTTCTGTTTCTGTGTTAGTTTGCTGAGGATGATGGTTTCCAGCTTCATCTGTGTCACTGCAAAGGACATGATCTCATTCCTCTTTATGACTGTGTAGTATTCCATGTTGTATATGTACCACATTTTCTTTATCCAGTCTATTATTGATGGACATTTGGGTTGGTTCCATGAAGTTTCTATTGTAAATAGTGCTGTAATACACATACGTGTGCATGTGTCTTTATGGTAGAATGATTTGTATTCCTTTGGGTATATACCTAGTAATGGGATTGCTGGGTCAAATGGCATATCTGGTCCTAGATACTTAAGGAATTACCATACTGTCTTCCACAATGGTTGAACTAATTTGCATTCCCTCCACAGCCTCACCAGCATCTATTGTTTCTTGACATTTTAATAATCATCATTCTGACTGGCATGAGATAGTATCTCATTATGGTTTTGATTTGTATTTCTCTAATGATCAGTGATGTTGAGCTTTTTTTATATGTTTGTTGGCCATGTAAATGTCGTCTTTTGAGAAGTGTCTGTTCATACCCTTTTCCTGCTTTTTTGATAGGGTTGTTTTTTTTCTTGTAAATTTATTTAAGTGCTTTGTAAATTCTGGATATTAGCCATTTGTCAGATGGGTAGATTACAAAATTTTTCTCCCATTCTGTAGATATGATAGTTTCTTTTGCTGTGAAGAAGCTATTTCGTTTAGCTAAATTCCATTTGTCATTTTTTTGCTTCTGTTGCAACTGTTTTTGGTGTTTTATTCATAAAGTCTAGTAATTACTGCCTCAACTTCAAAACTTTTTGTTGGTCTATTCAGGGATTTGACTTCTTTCTGGTTTAGTCTTGGGAGTCTGTATATGTGCAGGAATTTATCAATTTCTTCTAGATTTTCTAGTTTATTTGTGTATGGGTGTTTATAGTATTCTCTGATGGTAGTTTGTATTTCTGTGAGATCAGTGGTGATATACCCTTTATTATATTTTATTGTGTCATTTAATTCTTCTCCCTTTTCTTTATTAGTCTAGTTAGTTGTCTATTTCATTAAGTTAAAAAAAAAACAGCTTCTGGGTTTATTGATTTTTTGGAGAGTTCTTTTGTGTGTCTCTATTGCCTTCAATTCTGCTCTAAGTTATTTCTTGTCTTCTCCTAGCTTTTGGATTAGTTTGCTCTTGCTTCTCTAGCTCTTTTAATTGGGATGTTAGGGTGTTGACTTGAGATCTTTCTAACTTTCTGACATGGATATTTAGTGCTGTAATTTTCCCTCTTAGCACTGCTTTTGCTGTATCCCAGAGATTCTGGCATGTTGTCTCTTTGTTCTCATTGGTTTTAAAGAACTTCTTGATTTCTGTCTTAATTTTATTATTTACCCAGGAGTCATTCAGGAGCAGGTTGTTCAATTTCCATGTAATCATGTCACTTTGAGAGAGTTTCTTAATCCTGAGTTCTAATTTGATTGCACTGTGATCAGACTGTTTGTTACAATTTCAGTTCTTTTGCATTTGCTAAGGAGTGTTTTAGTTTCAATTATGTGGTCAATTTTAGAATAAGTGTCATGTGGCACTGAGAAGAATGTGTATTCTGTTGATTTGGAATGGAGAGTTCTGTAGAAGTCTATTAGGTCCACTTGATCCAGAGCTGAGTTCAAGTCCTGAATATTCTTGTTAATCTTCTGTCTCATTGCTCTGTCTAATATTGACAGTGGGGTGCTAAAATCTCTCATTATTATTGTGTGGGAGTCTAAGTCTCTTTGTAAGTCTCTAAGAACTTGTTTTATAAATATGGGTGCTCCTGTATTGGGTGCTTGTATATTTAGGATAGTTAGCTCTTCTCATTAAATTGATCCCTTTGCCATTATGCAATGCCCTTCTTTGTCTTTTTAAAATCTTTATTGGTTTAAAGTCTGTCTTGTCAGAGACTAGGATTGAACCCCTCCTTTTTTTTTTAATTTGGTAAAATTTCCTTTATCCCTTTATTTTGAGCCTATGTGTGTCTTTGCACATGAGATGAATCTTCTGAATACAGCACACTGATGGGTCTTGACTTTTTATCCAATTTGCCAGTCTGTGTCTTTTAATTGGGATATTGATACCATTTCCAGTTAAGGTTAGTATTGTTACGTGTGAATTTGATCTTGTCATCATGATGCTATCTGGTTATTTTGCACACTAATTAATGTGGTTTCTTCATAATGTCATTGGTCTTTATATTTTTGTGTATTTTTGCAGGGTTGGTATCAGTTTTGCCTTTCTATATTTAGTGCTGTCTTCAGGAGCTCTTGAAAGATAGGCCTGGTGGTGACAAAATCCCTCAGCATCTGCTTGTCTAAAAAAGATTTTATTTCTTTTTTGCTTATACAGCTTAGTTTGTCTGGATATGAAATTCTGGGTTGAAAATTCTTTTCTTTAAGAATGTTGAATATTGACTCTTAATCTTTTCTGGTTGTGGAGTTTCTGCTGAGAGGTTTGCTGTTAGTCTGATGGGTTTCCCTTTGTAGGTGACCTGGCCTTTCTCTCTGGCTGCCCTTAACACCTTTTTCCTTCATTTTGGCCTTGGAAAATCTGAAGATTATGTGTCTTGGGGTTGATCTTCTTGTGGAGTATTTCAGTGGTGTTCTCTGTATTTCCGGAATTTGCACGTTGGCCATCTTTCTAGGTTTTTCCTTTCCAGGGAAGTTCTCCTGGGTCATAACCTGAAGTATGTTTTCCAGCTTGTTTCCATTCTCGCTGTCTCCTTCAGGTACTCCAGTCAATTATAGGTTCAGTCTTTTTATGTAGTCCCATGTTTCTTGGAGGTTTATTTGTTCCTTTTTATTCTTTTTTCTCTAATCTTGTCTCCAAGCTTTATTTGAGCAAAGTGGTCTTCAAACTCTGATATCCTTTCTTTTGCTTGGTCTATTTGGCTATTGATAAATGTAGAGAAAAATATAAGCTAAAAACTCTTGATCTTAATGTGCAGTACTGAAATTATGGATTTCAGTACCACACACTGCTAAAAGCACCAGTAAAGAAGACCTGCCCTTATTAAAAACTAGTTGATCTATAAAGTTGGAATTTATATCTGCACTGTCTATTCTGTTTCAGTGGGCTATGTATCTGTTTTTGTGTCAGAACCATACCATTTTGATTATTGCTTTATAATATAATTTGAAATCAAGAAGTGTAATTCCTCCAAACTTGCTTTTCTTTCTCATGAGTTTTTGGACTACTCTAGGTCTTTTATGATTTCATAAAAATTGTAGACTTGTTTTTTTTCTATTTTTACAAAAAGTCCCATTGGAAGTTTGATAAGGACTGTAATGAATCTGTAGGTCTTCTGAGGTAGTATAGACATTTTAGCAATTTTAATTCTTTGAATCCATAAACACTGGATGTTTATGGAGTTTTTCAATGTACAGGTGTTTCATTTCCTTGGTTAAATTTATTCCTAGGTATTTTATTCTTTTTGATGCTTTCATGAATAGGTTTGTTTCTTGATTTATTTTTCAGAGAGTTTGTTATTGATGCAAGAAATGCAAGTAATCTTTTAACATTAATTTTGTATCCTGCAACTTTACTGAATTTATTTATAAGTTTTGTCTACCTAAAGAGCAACACAGAGAGTCATTCTTCAATGACATATATTTATTCAGGAAATGAGCAGGGAATTATAGTCTGGGATACAAGTTCTGGAACAGATCATAGGCATATCCAAAGGTGTTAGGACAAGGAGAAGCTATAAGGCAAAAGGGGGAAGTTTGTGCAAACTGTCTTAAAACAAAGTGGATCAGTTACAGAAATTCATTGCAGGAACTGGTGATTATTCACTAGCAACACTAATTGCCTTTGGGAAGATGTCTTCATAGAAGCAATTTATCTGGATTTTTTTGTGTGTGCTTTCAAAGAGTTCTTATAATAGTTATAATACGCACATGGACATATGTGCATAAGACCATCAGAGAGTCTTTGTAATAGTTCTTATCTAAGATATACAAGCATGAGATTTCCTCCTTCATGATCTGCCAGCTCTGCAGCCTTGGGTCTGACATAAGTGACTCAATTTTTTCATGAGTAGCTTTTACATTTTCCCCTTTGGATCAAGATCTTTCTCTAAAAGCATTCCTGATAAATCAACCTGTAATTAGGTTTTAATTGTCCTTCAGTGCTGGAATTGACCTGTCCCGGTTGGTCTGGTCCCAGATTGGGAGGCAGGTATGATAGCTAACAATTCTGAGTCAATGTCAAGATTCTTCTGCCCACATTTGAGCAACAGGGATGTCTAGAAGGAGTGGCTGTCAGGACAAGTTTTCATGGAGTTCACTGGCAAGTTAAATTTTGTCAATTCCATAGGTGTTGAAAGTATTCTTTAAGTGCTTGACAACTTTACTCTGCTAGGTGTTGTATGTCTGTAGAAATTTGACCAACAATAGGTACAAAGTTTTAAAAGAATAATACAACCACAATATAATAACTTAAGTTTGTATAATAGTTCTGAGCTATGGATCTGGATTTACAGGAACCAACTAAACAAATTGAATGGCCATGGAGAACTGGGTGAGACTATGGTAGTGAGAAATTAGAAGAAACTAGAAGAATTTGGGATTTAGTCCAGATTGTAAAATAACAAAAATTCAAAAACAATAAACGGGTCCACAATATGGTAATAGGTATATTATAATTTTTCATTTATTTATTTATTTTGAGATGGAATCTGTCATCCAGGCTGGAGTTCAGTGGTGCAATCTTGGCTCAATGCAACCTCTGCCTCCCGGGTTCAAGTGATTCTCCTGCCTCAGCCTCCTGAATAGCTGGGACTACAGGCATATTCCACTATGCTAATTTTTTGTATTTTTAGTAGAGACGGGTTTTCACTGTGTTAGCCAGGATGGTCTCGATCTCCTGACCTTATGATCCACCTGTCTCAGCCTCTCAAAGTGTTGGGATTACAGGCATGAGCCACTGTGTCCAGCTATAATTTTTCTTTAGAAAAAAAACACACACAAAAAAATAGAGACAAAGAGTATGTCTGGGAGACTGTGGATCAATAACCAATGGGCACCTGAAATCATATTAACAACAGTCAAAATTTAAAAAACAAATTTCTACAAATGTCTTTCTTCTTAGTCCAAATTAAAAAAAACCGGACAAAACTTTAAACACTTTTTTTCTTTCAACCAGGCATTATGAATAGAGATTCAAGAAAGCTTAATTCTTACCTTTTTTTTGCTTTTCTCAGGTTTCTCAGAATCACTTTTTTTTTTTTTTGTAATTTTTAGAGATAGGGTTTCACTATGTTGCTCAAACTGATCTTGAACTCCAGGCTTCAAGTGATCCTCCTACTTCAGTCTTCTGCGTAACTTGGAGAAAGTCTAAAAAGAGTGAGCCAAGTATAAGCCTCTGTAAGTGACTCCTGAGTCTCATCTGAAGACTCTAGAGTGAGTGGGATGTCCCAGCCTTTAAAGTCACACTAGGTGCAAAAATTAAGTTAATATAACATATATTCACAGGAGAAAAGCCCAGTACAAATTTTATGTGGTATGGGAGCCCACATAAAAGTAAAGGCCCCAAAGAAGCAGTTAGAGTCAGTTACCAATATGCTGGATTGGACAAAGAATAGTAAACTCTCAAAATGTGACTAAATAATATGAGGAGACTTAAAAGTCATATTATTCTAATAAGGTACATATGTGTTATTCTCAAAGACAAGGATGTTGCCTTTTTTTCCAGTATAGGGAGGCGACTTTCACATGGGAAGTTTATCTTCAGCTTTTTAAAAAACTGAATAAAGGTCAAGGAGATCTTTATGTACCTGCTATTTTTCAAGTCTGCTTTTTTTTTTTTTTTAATAGAAATCGGGTCTCTCCATGTTGCCCTGGCTGGTCATGAACTCCTGAGTTCAAGTGATCCTCCCACCTTAGCCTACCAAAGTGCTGGGATTACAGGCATGAGTCACCACACTCAGCTCTCAAATGTCTAACTTAAATCGTCAATATGCCAGAATAGCATATTTTAACTTCTTAGATATTTCACATATAAAAATCAGAGTTGGCGGTTGTGAAGACAATTGTGTTAGTACCTGAGAAGTTTTGGAAAAAATAAGAGTTCTACCAGAGAAGAATAAAGAAGAGGAGGAGTTGTAGGAAGAGAAGAGGAAGTCTTTGGAGAAGAAAGAGACTCAGCCAGATTTGAGACTGTATTTTGCAGTGAAGTAATTCTTGTGTTCTAAGTGTATTTTGAAGCCTGAGGATGACAATTAAAAATGTACATCTCATTTGGACTGTTTAACTTTATAGGCACAATTTTCTAATATAACTCTAAGAAAAACAATTTTGGAAAGTTTGAGTGACTTTTCATATGGACATGGGAATTCTGAGTTATTTTTGGTGTGATTTGTTCATTACTTTAAAAATCTGCACAAAGAAGGGTCATAATATTTGAACATATAACCAGCTGGAGTTCTGAAAGTGTTGCATGCTTTAGAATGGAAAAAAATCTCATTTCATTTCTTATTAATCACTCATGTGCCAAAGAAAATCTTATCAGCTTGATATGCTTATCTTTGCTTTTGAAAGATGTTCAGAAACATGTGGGGAGAGAGAGAAGAAAAGTGAAAGGACAAAATCATTTATGGACATGCATAAATAACCAAAACTGAAACCAAGTGTACTTACCAGAAAGATAAACCAACTTTATACTAGGAAAGATTTACCGTAAACGACATAAAAGTCTTTTATGGTCCCAGGAGGGATTTAAGGTCCTTTATTAAAATGGCCTTATCTAAATTAGATACCAAATAAAGAAAACAAACTTAATCAAAAGGAAGAAGTTCAAGAATCCAAGAGGAGATTCGCTAAGGTGAAAGGGCAACTCATAGATACAGAGAGCCTAAGAAGCTCAGGTGGATACTGTACACAATTCCAGGGGCTGATGATTCTTCCAAGGTGAGCTTTTCTGGATCTCACTTCTGACACCACATTATGCTAGCCTAAAGTAACAACAGAGAGGGTGGCTCTCCAAAGAAATAAATTTATTTG
>PVKP010028122.1:0-30209 GCA_004027715.1 Plecturocebus donacophilus | reverse complement strand
ATGTATACCAGGAAAGAAGAAACAAGAATATGTGACTAACCACCGTAGAACAGTTAAATCCATTTCGGCATCTAATGAAATGAAGGCAGTTACTGGGACTGTATTTTAAGAGATTATTGAATGATATGAAGAATCCTTTTAAAGGGATAAAAACAAGGATCAAAACTAAATATGGAATATTTGCATTGAAAATATGCACTTATATCTGTTTACCAAAATCCAGGAAAATTGGCTAATACGTGAACAATGATCACTGTGGCTTGTGGGGGCACCAGGTAATTTTAATTTTCTTCTGTATACTTCTCTATGGTTTCAAAACTTTCTAAAATTATCACACTATGGAAGAAGTCAGGAAAAAGTATTATTAAAAGGATCTTTGTAGTCTTTCCCCAGGGCTCCCAGTGTGTGAGCCATGTTTCCTTAGCCTGGCTGTTCTTGGCACATCTGTCCCCAAAAGGAGGTGGGCAGAGCTGGTCAAGGGCAACGTGGGGTCCAACTCCTCAGTCCCATAGCCCCCTTAGGAGGCAGACAGCTCCTGGTCCTCATATCCTGCACACCTGCTGCTTTGGTCACAGGTAACCAGGCATGAGAAGGAAGACCTGGTACTGCCGCTCCATTGGCACTGCAGGATGGTACAGAGCGGAGCCGGGGGGCCTGGGCAAGCCCTACCCTTGGGCTTGTCTGTGGCTTGAGAGAGGTGGGCAGCGGCTGGGCTTCAGGCAGTCAGTGCCAACACCAGGACAGCCCTATGCGTGGCATGCACTCTGATGTCATTAAAAACAAAGAAAGCCTGAAAGACCCTGCACGCACGCCGACCAGTGTCTCACAGTCCTCTCCCAGGAATCCCACAGTGCCTCCCAGCGGACACGCCCTCACCTGGCCAACGCTGCCCCCTTCCCCCTCCCTCCTCTCTCTCCCACCCCTCCTCCCTCCTCTCCGTCTCCCCCTCCCCCCTTGCCCCTCTCAGACCCACTGGACTGCAGCCACAACACAGCCAGATGCCGTGCCCTGTGGGGAGCAGGTACCACTCCCAGCCTCCACCCCGAGGACGAGCTCTAAAGCAGCAGTCCCCAGCCTTTTGGCACCAGGGAGGTCCCGGTTTCGTGGAAGATGATTTTTCCACCGATGGGGCTGGTGGAGGATGGTTTCGGGATGAAATTGTTCCACCTCTGATCATCGGACATCAGATTCATTTAAGGAGTGCACCACCTGGGTCCCTCACATGCGCAGTTCACGAGAGGGGTACCCTCCCGTGAGAATGAACTGCCCCATGCAGTCTCACGGGAGCACAACCCTCTCGTGAACTGCCCCACTGACCTGACATGCATCGGAGCTCAGGCGGTAAAGCTCGCCCCCTGCTGTGAGGCCCGCTGCTAACAGGCCACATACCTGTACCAGCCCTCAGCCCAAGGGCTGGGGACCCTGCTCTAAAGAATGGGTTTGGGGGACACCCTCTGAAGCACCACCCCTTCTCCTTTAAAGAAGCAAAGGATGGCTTTGTCCTCAGCGTCTTTCACTTTTGAGGGACTTCTGGCTGGAGGTGGAACTGGTGACTTTTCATGACCACCCATCCCGGGCAGGGTGGCTCAGAGGAACCTCCCGATGGAGGCAGTGCCCTTCGGCAGGGGAAGGAAGAGCCCTGTGAAATGAATGGGCTAGGGAGGAGCCGAGGATGCCGACATGGCCAGAAGCGAAGGAGGGAGTCAGGAAGAAGATGCCGCCCGGGATAGCAGAGATCTCAGATAACAGATGCAAATCCAGTGTTTGCTTGATTCATTTTGAACAAATGTTTAAAATCAAATGTATTTTCCAACTTTTGACCCATGCAGGGCTTTCGCCAGAGACATCGTCTCGTCAGCCACAGGGCACACCTGCTTGCCCACTGACCTGCCTCCCTCCTGCACTAATGCCACAGGGGGGAAAGCAAGGTCTCGAAGAGATTTGCACACAAGAGATGGTGCAGTTCTCATAACGGCCAAGAGGTGGAGGCAACACAGTGTCCAACGACGGATGAAAGGATGAATAGGATGTGTGCGTGCAGACGGCGCAACATCAGTCCCCCTTCAAAAGGAGGAAACTCTGGGCCAGGTGCAGTGGCCACACCTGTTATCCCAGTGCTTTGGAGGCTAAGGTGGGAGGGTTGCAACCTAGCGAGACCCTCTCTCTACAAAAATAAATAAAATAAAATAAAATAAAATAAAATAAAATAAAATAAAATATAAAATAAATAAAATAAAATAAAATAAAATAAATAAAATAAAATAAAATAAAATAAAATAAAATAAAATAAAATGTTAGCCGGCGTGGTGGTGCGTGCCTGTGGTCCCAGCTACTGGGAAGACCGAGGCAGGAGGCGCGCTTGAGCCCAGGAGTTTGAAGCTGCAGTGAGCCATGATCCTGCCATTGCACTCCAGCCTCAGTGACAGAGTGAGACCTTGCCTCAAAAAAAAAAAAAAAGGAAGGAATTCTGGCACATGTTACAACAGGGATGAACCCTGAGGTCATTGGAAATAAACTGGGGTGGCAACAGGGGGCTGGCTACAGATGCTGACTCTGTTTGGGCTCTTTGGCAGTGCCATGGTCGGTGGGGCAGCCCATGCTGGCACCGAGGATCTGAGTTACAAGACGCCCTCATCGTGCCTGTGGACGTTTAACTCACAGAGGTGCCGGCACCCACAGAGGGTGGCCAGTGCCACTGAAAGACTTCATTATTCATACATCGGGGAAGGAGAGGCACACTCGCGCCATCCGCAAGGCCACAGGGGGTGACCCAGGTTGGGTGGGGCAGCAGAGGGCCAGGGAAAGCTGAGACCGGAGCCTTTCAAGGTGGGGCAGAGGAGCAGCTCAGGACCGGCTGTTCTGAATAACGCTGGCTGGCCAGGCTATCGTGCCATCCCTAGTGCCTGCTGTCGGGCCCTGGGTGATTCAGGGCCCAGGAAATACTGGCTTGGTTGTGAGAGTTAGATGGAGGGGCTGGTTGGTCTACATGTGACTAAACAGGCTCCCAGGAAGTTGTTTATTATCTCTAGGATTTAGCTGTCTCTGGGAGGGGCCGTCTCTTCCCGGTCAGCCTGGCCTCCCAAGATATCAAAACATCATAACTTATAAACAGCATGATTAGGCCAGGTGCAGTGGCTCATGCCTATAATTCCAGCACTTTCGAGGCCAAGATGGGAGGAATACTTGAGGACAGGAGTTTGAGACCAGCCTGGGCAACAAAGTAAGCCCTCATCTCTACTGAAAACAAAACATTAGCTGGGCTCGGTGGTACGCACCTGTAGTCCCAGCTACCCCCGAAGCTGAGTCGGGAGAATCACAGAGCCCAGGAGTCTGAGGCCGCAGGGAGCTATGTCACGCCTTTGCACTCCAGCCTGTGACAGAGTGAGACCCTGCCTCAAAAAGAAAAAAAAGCACGATTAGTGCACACTGGCCACCAGGCCACAGCATGTCTGAGCACCCTGGGAGTACCCAGGAGGTGTTTCCAAATCCTCCAGGGTGACACGTGGGAGCAATAACTTGAAAACCTTTACTGGCAGGCCCCTGTGCAGACACAGGCTCTCTGATGCTGGCTGGACCAGCTCCTGTGCAGACAAGCCTTGTCTGCTTGACTCAGGCCCCTTGCTTCAGCTTTCTGGGCCTCGAGACCCAAGTCCACGTGCCTTCTCCTTTCATTCTTTCCCAGTGAACAGAATTCCACTCGCTGCCTCTGTAAACCTCGCGCACCCCCAGCCCTGCTCTGCCCCACACCCCATCGGCATCTTCCAGCCTCCTGGAGGCCTGGGGCCTCGTGGAGCCTCCTCCTACGCATTTCACTAAGGAGCCACTTGCCGAGTTGTGGGCTCCTGAAGAGCCCCCTGCAGGCAGAGGAGACTTTGGAGCTCACCAAGGCCATGGGCAGCCTCCTGGCTGAGCATGAGGTCTGCTCTGAGCTGGGAAAGCCTTGGCCAGCACGGCACGCTGGGTAGGAAGTGCTCCATGCCAGAAATTCCTATGTTAGGGCTCCTTGAGAATCACAGCGTCGTCCCCTGGCACGCTTAGGTTGAAAAGGAATAACTGCAAAGGGAAGAGATTAGAGAAAGACCTACTACAAGTGCTATGTCACCTTCCCATGTTCAAGAGCAGTCACCTGAGGTTCTGCTAATTCATGGAGCAAGGAGCCTGAGGCCCAGCCCATGCAGGACGCTGGTCCAGATGTCCCTACCTGAGTGTCAGAGTGAACGCTGGCACACTGCAGCTCCTGGCCACTGCACATGGCTCCTGCTCACTGCCTCGGACTCCTCTTCACTGCCCAAGGCTCCTGCTCACTGGCCAGGGCTCCTCCTCACTGCGCGGGGCTCCTGACACGCTGCCTGGAGCTCTTGGTCACTGCCCAGGGCTTTCTGTGCCTCCTAGAAGAGTAAAGTCATTGTTCTTGTTCCAAAATCATCAGTTCATTTTAGTCACAGAGGTTCCCATTTTTTTCAGAACTTTCTCCTGGGTGCAGACCTAGTGCTCTCCCTTCCCTGGCATCCCTCAGACCCTTCCCCACATGTGCTCTGCTGGCATGGCTGAGGGTGCACAGGATGTAGAACTGAGTGAAATGCACCCCCTGCCCGAGAGGTGTTGAACATGGCAGGGAATTCCCCCCGGGGGCAGATGCTGCACGGGCAGACAGACATGGCACACAGCTGTCGGACCCAAGACAGGGCTGTCGATGAGGCCTGGGAGAGAGGAGGTGGGGTCAGCAGCTTCGAGGGCAGTGAGCTGGGCTTTGCGGACCAAGCAGGGTCTCACCGAGAGCACGCGGGGCAGGAGGGAGTGCAGCCTGGCGGTCCTCTGGCCTCACAACCTCAGTTCTGTTCAGGAGTCCTCTGTCCAGCACAGCTCAGGGGTGTCAGGTTGAGGCACTTCAGGTGAGCCCTGTCTCCTGCCAGTGACTGCTGAGGGCACAGTTCTGTGATTCAGTCCTGTGCAAGGCATAGGGAAGTCTAGCATGGAGCTTCTAGAACGCATTCTCCATTGAAGAAGAGAGCCATGGGAAGAGATGGCCCTTTCTTCTTGTGACGCTATCACATCTGGTGTGAATACTGGAATGGTGGCTGAGGAAAGCCAGCTGAGGATGGCAGAGCAGAGACAGGAAGATACCCTGGCCCTTTTTGTCATCATGGGTCCAAGGAGTCAGGGGCCTCCCATGCTGGGCTTCCAGAATGTGAGGCCTAAACACCCTTGCTGTGTGAGCAGGGATGGGGGGGGCGGGGTTCCTCCTGTTGCCATGGGCAACCAAGCCTACACAGCAGATCTGAGAAACAGATTCCCTGAGCCCGAGTCACAGGTTGTGCAGGAGTGTGGCTAAAGACGGAAGCATGAAGCAGGGCAAGGTGGGACCCAGAAAGACCTGGAATCATGCTCTTTGGGAATCAGAATCCTCGAGGCCTGAGCGTTGGCTTAGGTGGGAGGACCCTTAGAGCCCTGGGGCTGTGGGGTCAGAGGTCACAGAGAGCAGGGACAGGATACAGGAACTAAAGGTGGCCTGGAACTCCCAGGGCAGAGCCTGGATGTGCATGGACAGAGGAACGGGAGGTCAGAGCCCAGGGCATCCTTCTAAGGCTGAGACCTGAGTCAGTTTGTAGGTGAAAGTGATTTCAGCTGCGAGAGATGAGGCACGGGAGGCCAGTGCTTGTGCGGTGAGACTCACAGGCGGAGAGACTGGCCTGGGTGCTCCTTCACTGGACCCGAGGCTGCCAGAGGGATCTGGTGAAGAAGGGGAGAAGCTTGGTCCTTCACTCTTTCCTGGGCGTCTGCACTTGCCTGTTCTAGACGAAGGATCGGGAACCGTTCTCGTACAGGGCCAAGAGTATGTACTTCAGAGCCTGCAGGAGGAGAGGCAAAACTGGAGATGCTATGTAGGTACTCACATCAAAAGAGAGAAACACATTTCCACAACATTTTCATTGACCAAATTCAAATAGAATAACAGCACAGTTTTTCATAATACAGGTCTACTAATGAGAAGAGTGGAGTTGTTTTTAATTAAATTATTCAAGTCATGGTGAAATACACATGACATTTATCACTCTGACCATTTCTAAGCGTGCAGTTCAGGGGCAGTAAGGGCGTTCACATTCAGCTCTCCCCACCACCCACCTCCAGAGCTTTGTGTAAAACCAAGACTGTCCCATTAGACGCCAGTGCTCCAGCCCCACCTCCCCAGCCCCTGACAATCACCATTCTGCTTTCTGTCTCTATGGCTCTGACTCCACTGTCCCATTAGACACCAGTGCTCCATCCCCACCTCCCCAGCCTGTGACAACTACCATTCTGCTTTCTGTCTCTATGGCTCTGACTCCACAGGGCACCTCATATAAATGGAATCACACAGTATTTGTTTTTTGGGTGACTGGTCTATTTCACTGAGCATAGTGACCTCAAGGTTCATCAGTGTTATGGTATGTATCAGAATTCCTTTCCTTTTTGGGGCTGGATATTCCGGTGTATGTACAGACCACATTTTGTTTATCTATTCGTCTGTTAACAGACACTTCGGTTGCTCCATCCCAAGTGACCCAGGTTGGCTGTTGTGAACGACGCTGCTGTGAACGTGGGTATGCAGGTGTCTCCTGGAGACCTTGCTTTCCAAACCTTTCAGGTATATTCACAAGTGAAACTGCTGGATCATGTGGTTGTTCTAGTTTTGTTTGTTTATTTTTTTGAGACAGGGTCTTGCTGTCACCCAGGCTGGAATGCAGTGGTACAATCGCGGCTCACTGCAAAATCGAACCCCTTGGCTCAAGTGATCCTGTTGCCTCAGCCTCCTGAGTAGCCAGGACCACAGGTGCACATCACCCTGTCTGGCTAATTATTTTTTTCCTTTTGTAGAGACAGGGTCTCACTATGTTGCCCAGGCTGGTCTTGAACTCCTGGCCTCAAGTGATCCTGCCGCCTCAGCCTCCCAAAGTGGTAGGATTACAATTGTGAGCCACTGTGCCGAGCCCTATTTTTAATTTTTTGAGGAATCCCCATACTGTTTTCCACAGTGGCTGTGTCATTTCGCGTTCCCACAAACAGTGCACAAGGTTCTAATTTCCCACAACCTTACCAACACTTGCGATCCTTGAAATTCTTCTTTTGTGTACAGGAGAAACTTTTTGCTTAATCAAGATTCAAAATTGGTGCTCCCTGTCATCAAGTTGAAATGTTCTTCTGTTAGTGCCGGTCTGCAGTGAGATTTTATGTGTTCTCATTTATGACTCAAAGATTTTCTCTCTGTTCACCTTCTATTTCTCCTAGGCCCTTGTCTGTTTATTCACTCCTGTCTTTCTTCCGGTTTAATATTCATCTCTGAAATGACACTAAAATGTTCATTATAACCCTTCCCTAAATTCTTGTCATTTGTTTTGGATTTTTAGAAAGTTTTAAGTTCAGAGAAATGTATGTATGTTGTCACGTATCCTGTATCAGTTTCTCACTTAAAGTTTGTTTGGACGTGATTAGGGCGTAGTTTTCATCCATTTTGTAGACAAGTCTCTCCAGCATGCTTTACATGATTCATCCTATTTTCTTTTTTCTTCTAATACACTTATAATTCTTTGCATAGGATTTGACCTTGAAATTTCCATCCTTAAACTTCCAGGCGGGTGCCCCCTCTCTGCAGCCTGCCAGCGTCCACCGCCTCCCTCTCCTGCGTCCTCATTCTGCTCTGCTTGGTGTTATCTTCCGTCCCCCTACCATTGCCATCCCCATTCCTTCCCCCAGCCTCCCCCAGCAACCCCCCAACCACAGATGCCAACACCTCATGGATTTGCCTGGAGGCCACGGCCTCCCTCACTGGGGACGCTTTGGTTTCACTACTTGCGTCCTGGTTGCTCCCTCTGTTTTTACAGAGAATTCAGGGGAAACCAAAATCAAAACCTTCCTCACCCAGCTCACGTTGTCAGAAGTTCTTGCTTTCACAAGGCTATGCCGCTCACCCGGGAAGCCCGGGGCTTAGGTCAGGTCGTTAGGCTTTGGGGTCACCTGGGCTCCTGGGCCGGCAGCGGAACCGCTTCCCCTGGGTTTCCTGGGCTAGGAATGGTTGCGTGCCTGGCACTGCTGCCTGAGGCTGCATGCAGAAAGCGCTGGACTTTTGGAGGCTGACAAGGGCCACTAAGTCTTGCTCACCGCTGCCATTCAGCTGTGATTTACCTGTGAACGCTGGCTTTTGAAGGACAGAATCTGTGTGTGTGCTTGTCTGCTGGGGCTGCCATGACAAGTACCACAGGCTGGGCAGCATCAACAACAGAAAGCTACTCCTCCAGTCCTGGAGGCTGGAAGTTCGAGATCAAGGCGTGGGCGGGGCTGGTCCTTCTCAGGCCTCTCTCCCAGGCTTGTCCATGGCCGTCCTCTCCCTTTGTTCTCCCTTTTTCTCTGTGCCTGTCTGGGTCCTAATCTCTTCTCCTTCTTCGAGGCAGGGTTTTGCTCTGTCACCCAGGCTGCAGCACAGTGGCACGATGATAGCTCACTGCAGGGCTCAGCTGATGGCTGGGACTATAGGCATAGCCCCAGGCGAAGTTGCAAATTTTCTGGAGAGACGGGGTCTTGCTATATTGCCCAGGCTGCTCTTGAATTCCTGCGCACACGTGATCCTCCTACCTCAGCCTTCTGAGTAGCTGTGACTACAGGTACACACCTCACCTGGCTAATTTTTTTGGTAGAAATGGGATCTCACTATGTTGTCCAGGCTACTCTCAAACTCCTGGGCTCAAGCGATCCTCCCACGTTGGCCTCCCAAAGCACTGGGATTACAGTACTAATCTCTTCTTCTTATAAAAACACCCGCCATGACTTCTGCTGTCTGTTGCCAAGGCGTGGGCCTGGCGGGCTGTAGGGGTGACGTTATTGCCATCGTCCTTGCCCAATGACCCGGGGGGTTAGATGTTAGGACCCAGCTCTCCAGTGACGGAGGGCTGCCGTAACCTACTCGGCCTACTGGACAGTGAGGCGATCATACCCTGTGCAACACTGTCACCAACCGCCTGGTGCAGCACGAAGACCACCAATGTAGGGCAGACCTGTCCCCTGGAAGGCAGCCACCCCGCCCCAGCCAGAAGCCGACCCCAGGTCACTGGAGCCTGGGAGTGGAGGGGGTATGAGGCCTAGCACCCAGTTAGTCCCAGACCCTGCTGAAGGGAGGAGCACGGTCCGTTTAAATGAACCGGAAGCAGGGAAGGGAAGTGCGGGAATAGTGGGCGTGGTCCCTGACTAAGGCTCCACCCCCTGGACCTAGGTGAGGACAGGCACTTCCGGCCCAAATGTTACATTTTCCAAAAAGACGTGGATGGCCACGCCCCTATCCTGTGCCTATAAAAGCCCGAGAGAGTGAAAAGGTAGAAACAGAAAAAGCCTCAGATCCCGAGGTAGGCTACTACGGAGGAGCAAGCAAGCGGCTGAATGGCAAGAGGAATTCGCTAACGGGCAGGATCGAGCTCTTGATTTCGGAATGACAGATTTCCGCTAGTCGGGGCGGTCGGACCTGCACACAGACAGCCCCACGTCCCTGCCACCGGAAGCGGGGTCTGCGTGAGCTGGGGAACACAAGCCGCCTGCAGGAGGCGAAACTGAAAGAGCGCCCTGTAGCATTCGCCCCGCCGGGGCTCACGGAGCGGTCACCGCTTATCCCGGCGCCCTGATAGAGGGCCGAGGGACGGAACCTGGACACCGCCCCGTGACCCTGCGATGGGGTAGGGAGTCTGCTTGAGCTGGGTAACACAGGCCGCCTGTAGGCGACCAAAGTAAAGGAGCACGCTGTGACACTCGCTCCGTCGGGGCTCGGGGAGCGGTCACCGCTTACCCGGGGGCCTTGCCATAGGGTTGAAGCCGCAAGCTGGACATGCTTGCGATGGGGCGGTGGGTCTCAATGAGTGGGTACCGCAAGCCGCCTAAAAGTGGCCAAGCTAAAAGAGCGCCCTGTACCACCCCACCGCGGCTCACGCAGCGGTCACCACTTACCCCGGGACGCTGCTGTAGGGTCGAAGGCCGGAACCTGGACACAGCCCCGTGTTCCTGCGGCGGCGCAGGGGATCTGCGTGAGCTGGATGACACAAGTATCCTACAGGCAGCAAAAGTGGAAGAGCGCCCTGTAACACATGCCCGCTGGGGCTGCACAAGCTATAAACGTGCATCTGTCCGCACTGCCATGCGGTTGGACCTTGCAGTCTCCGTCTGTATACGTCTACTGGAAGTTTGAGAAGCAGGCCACTGAATAAGCGAGTTCCAGACGCTGTAAGTGGGACATAGGACCCTTCCTCATTTCAGATGTACGTGGTGGGCAGCCTGCCCTGAGGGATGTTGTGCTGATGGTCGTGCCACCTGCAAGTCTTCTCCATTGAATACCATGGGCCGCGCTTTATGTGAGGATTTCAAGTGTCGTTGGTGCATTGTTAGTGAACAGAGCGTAGGAGAACTGCGGTGTCAAAACGTCCGCTGAGAAGTCACATTTAGGTATTGGCAACACCCCCGATTGTTAAAAACACAATCAGCATACAAAACCAATCACAACTGAAGTGGAAACGGCAGTGCCAGTTAGAAAGGCAGAGGACATCCAGGTCTTTTAACAGCAGGCAAAAAATTAAAAGGCTGAAAAGGTGGTTTTTGTTTTCTCTTTTGAGACGGGAGTTTTGCTCTTGCTGCCTAGGCTGGAGTGCAATGGCACGATCTGGGCTCCCCGAAACCTCCGCCTCTTGTGTTCAAGATATTATCCTGCCTTAGTTTCCCAAATAGCTGGAGATTACAGGCACGTGCCACCACACCTGGTTAATTTTGTATTTTTAGTAGAGAGAGGGTTTCCCCATGTTGATCAGGCTGGTCCCAAACTCCCAACCCCGGCCTCAGGTGATCACCCTGCTTCCCCTCCCAAAAAGTGCGGGCGTTATAGGCATGAGCCCCGGCTGCTGTCCTTGAAAACGTTGATTTTAGTTTTCTGGGAGAATTCCATCATTTTGTTTTTGGACTTCTTAATTCTCAGAATGTTTTCTGGGGACCACCTCAAGATGGAAGGGAACCACAGCACTTCCAGCACGATGTCCTGCTTAGATTCTATTATAACAAGTCAGAACAAAACTTGAGAGACTCGGCCGGGCCTGGTGGTTCATACCTGTAATCCCAGCACTTTGGGAGGCTGAGGTGGGTGGATCACTTGAGGTCAGGAGTTCAAGACCAGCGTCACCCATATGGTAAAATGCTCTCTCTACTAAAAATGCAAAAATTAGCCAGATGTGGTGGCACACAGCTGTAGTCCCAGCTACTCAGAAGGCTGAGCCAGGAGAATCACTTGAACCAGGAGGGAGAGGCTGCAGTGTGCGGAAATCTTGTTACTGCACTCCAGCTTGGGCCACCGAGTGAGACTGTCTCTCAAAAAAAAAAAAAAAAAAAAGTGGTGGACTACTATGGGGCATAAATCATGAGGCTGCATTTGCTTGTCACTAGTAAAAGAATTTCTTTTCTTTTTGTCAGCCCCAGCCTAGAGTCACGTGGATTGAAAGGTGCTGCTTTTCTTCATGGGCTGGTGATGGTTGGACCTGCTGGGACTGTCCATGGAGGGAACACTTGCTTGGGTATTTTTGAACAAATTTTTGGACTCACTGCTGAGGATACTTGGAAAATCACATTTATTTGAGAATTGTTGGAGGCAGTTCCCTTGCTCCTGGAACATGGCTGAAACCAGCTGTTACATTTGAACAAGGTGGTCTAGAGGCCTTTCACAATATAATCACCTTATGTGCTACCAACACAGTATGTAAAGCAGGCATTGGGAGTGGAACTGGAGACCGAGCTTTACGTAGAGGAAGTGAGGCACTGTTGAACGAGAGAGAGCTGGGTTTACCGGACCCTTGAAAACGTTGAGTGCCGTCAGCCTAAAGCACGTCTACAGAAACGCTTCCAAATCCATCAGTAGTGTCTACGTGATTTCAGATGTGAGGACTGATGTATTTCAGTTGAAATACCTTTCTGAACTCTAGACTTACATGTTGTGAATACTTTTTACCTGAGTTGCAGCAAATGTTCTGCAAGTTTAATGCAAATAAATCTCACTTTAGATGTTACAGCAAAAAAAGAAAGAAAGGGACACAGAGTCATATGGGATTCGGGCTCACACTAATGGCCGCATGTTAGTTCATTCAGCTCTGAATAGACCCTGTCTCCAAATGCAGCCACGTTATAAGGGAGCAGGGCTTAGGGCTTTAACAAGTGAATTTGAGGTAACATACTCAAGCCCATAACAAGGTTATAATTCATTTCACATACCCGCAGCACCTATACACACATATATACCCAAACAGGGTGCACGTTGCTACGCAGGACACCTCTGCAAACCGCCCTTCCCTGGTGGGTGTCCCTGAGCAAGCTTGCCTGCCCTCGTTCCTCATCTCTCCACGAGAGGGCAGCGAGCACCCGTTAAAGAGGGCCCAGGCATTTGCAAGGCGGCCACACTCAGCCACATTCTCGGTGGCTGCATAACGCGAGCTGGAGGTTCTGAATTGTCTCACTTGTTCTAGGCCATGCTAATGCGACTTGAGGTGCCTGCAGACCCTGCACCATTAACATGGGAGGGGAGCCCCTCTCTTGTCCTCAGCGAGGGGAGAGAACCTGGGGTCCCCAGGGTCCCCTTCTGTGAGGCCGTGGTCAGCACATACATCCTGCAGAACAGGCACTGTGTCCGCAGCTGGATAAGATGAAGGTACGGGAGAGGCGGGATGGATTCTACAAAGACTCAGAGAAGCCAGGAAACTGCCGCAGTGGTTTTACTGATTCCCCACAGTAAGACAGGGGAAGGGGCACCTCGGTTTCCTTTTTCCACCCTCTCCTCCCATCCCAAATGTCCAGGGCCTCCGCCCTCCACTGGCCTCCATTCCCCTCTCCACCCGAGAGCTTCGAGGAGCTGCCTCTCTTTGGGTGACTGCTCTGGGTAATGCTGGGAGCACACTGACCGGTCACATGACAGGCAGTTAGGAGCCGCAGGAGACTCCCCCGCCCCTGCTCTGATGCTTCTCCCTGCAGAATGCATCTCCTCTTTCCCTGACCACCCTCCCCAGAGGCGCCCTGCCAGGACAACTGGGAACAAGTCACCCTGGCTCTCCGGTGCACAGCCAAGGGTGGACGTTGCCGGGTGGAACCTTCAGCTCCCGTGCAGTGATAGTCAATCCTGGTTCCGACAAGGGGCAGGTTTCCACCCCACACCATCAGGGCCACATTCCTCCCATGAGAAAAGAGATTACAAGGGAGAAAAAAATATGGGCAGAAGGAATAAGTTCTAGTATTTGAAAATAGAGTAGGAAGGTTATAGTTAACGATCATGTATATTTCGGGAGTTTTGTTCTGAGATGGAGTTTCCGCTCTTGTCACCCAGGCTGGAGTGCAGTGGCGCAATCTCGATTCACTGCAACCTCTGTCTCCCAGGTTTAAGAGGTTCTCTTGGCTCAGCCTCCTGAGTAGCTGGGATTAAGGCGCCCGCCACCGTGCCCAGCTAATTCTTGTATTTTTAGTAGATATGAGGTTTCACCATGTTGGCTAGGCTGATCTTGAATTCACGACCTCAGGTGACCCATTGCCTCAGCCTCCCAAAGTGCTGGGATTACAGGCATGAGCCACTGCACCTGACCTTTATATTTCAAAATAACTAGAACTGGAATGTTCCCAATGCAAAGAAAAAACAAATGTTTGAGGAGATTGATATCCCAATGACCCTGATTGATCATTATATATTATATACATGTATCAAAATATTACATATGAGTATATGTACAACTCTGAAAATCAATGAAAAAGAGATCTGTTACACAGCAGGGTGACTACAGTCAATAATAGTAAGAAAGATATCGAACATCAACAGACGAGTGGATAAAGCCAACGTGGTACAGATACACAGTGGAGGACTACAAAGCCAGGAAAAAGAGTGAGAGCCTGTCATGTGCAACAGCATGGGTGGAATTGGAGATCATTATGTTAAGCAAAATAAGCCAGGCATAGAAAGACTGTCACTCATTTGTGGGAGCTGAAATTCAAAATTCCCAAAGGCAGCTTTCACACTTATAAAAGTCCCCTTCTAACCACCTCATTCACAGCAGCTTTATTCTCAACAGCCAAAATGTGGGAGCCACCCAGTGTCCCTCCAGTGATGAGTGGAAAACAAAATGTGGTGTAAACCTGTCGTGGAGTATCCTTCAGCCTTGGACAGGAAGGAACTTCTGACGCGGCCACCACATAGACATTCTGCTGAGTAAAACCAACCAGACCCAAACATGGGTGTGGAGGGGCAGAGGCATGTTGTGGGGTTTGGGATCCTCATCACTGGAGGGGCCTGGGCACCCTCAGACACCCCCACTTCTGCTTCTGGGAGGTAACAGAAGGGTTCCAATGCTGGGCCCCTCAAAGCGACTCCACCAGGCATCCATTTCTCCGGTCATCATCCTCCGCTTTGGAATTAAACTCTCCCAGGCCTCAGTAAGAAGTCAGCCCTGCAGGTGAACTTGAGGGCGAAGGGCAGGGAGGGTGGAGGGTTGGTCCTCCCTCCTCCAGGTCCCTGAAGGCTCCATCTGGGAGCTGTTGGGGGCAGGGAGGGTGGAGGGTTGGTCTTGCCTCCTCCTGGTCCCTGAAGGCTCCATCTGGGAGCTGTTGGGTTAGGGCCACCTCTCCTGAGAAGGGGACCCCACCCCACCCCACCCCACCAGGTCCAGCCCTTCACTCCCTTTCCCTGCCTAGACTCCCCTTCTGTCTGGACTTCTCCTGGCCCCAAGATTCCCATACGGTTCACTGCCACTGTGCACTGAAAAGCATCTCAGGCCCCTATATGATGCTTTGCTGCCCTAACCCTGACTTAGCGCCCTCAGCCACTCTGTAATGTCACTTCTGCCTCTGGTCTCCCTGTTTCTGTTATGGGATCCAGCTGCATCGTCAGTGCTTCCCCTGTGATCGGACACGGTTGGGGCTGCCAAGGGCTCTCACCCCAGCAGGGCCTCACCAAACCCCACAAAGAGGCCCCCAGGCATCCAAGCAGAGGCTGGGAAATGCTGAGTGCCACCACCCTGCCGCCACCCCACGCTGGCTTCAGGGCTACTCCGTGTGACTGTGACACGGGAGGGTGGTCGTGGGGCCACACGCACCCCCAGGGGAACCCGGGGCACAGGCGGCAGGCGGGGCACCAGTACATGAAACAGCAGCGCCGACCTTGACTGAGATCGAGGTGATTAAAAAGGCAGCTGAAACAATGGGGGGAAAGCCAGAACCTGGGGTGCAAGAACAATCTATCAGGACTCTTACCCAGAGCCTTCCTGAAGGGAAAAAGAAACCCAGTAAAAACAAACTCTCCTTCATGGTGGCAACAATGAAACAATCTGGCTTCTCTTGCTCTCAGTTTTATTGGCCTCCAAAGGTTCTGTGTTTCTAAAGATTAGCCTTCCCTCGGGAAATTGGGGTGGGGGAAAACAAGCAAATATTAGTTCCCCTCTTGAGAAGTCATTCTTTTGAGCAGGTTTCCCCAGGAGCTCTACAGGGCCCAGCCTGTGAACCCTCCTTCCAGGCCTTCTCAACTCAAGTGGGGGGAAAAGGATGAACAAATATCTTTGAATTCCAGTGCGACAAAACAGGAACGGCCTCAAGCCGGGCTTCCTTCTGCAGCCTCTCGAAGGCTCCTCCGGCCTGCCCCAAAGTCACGGAACGAGAGCCTGCCCCACGTGGGCTGCGCCCGGGGCTGCATCAGATCCGCCAGCTGGGCCGGGGACAACTGATTTTCACTTCTGATTAGTGATTGTGTGCGAGAGATGTTCCCAGCTAAAATAATATACAAGAACTTCCCCGGAGAAAATATACACAGTCATTTTTTGGAATCACTTAACACAAGCCTTCTCCGAGTGAAGGTACAATTGGAACAATGTAACACGTTTCCCATGTGGAAGAGAAGGGCTGTAGGAGCTGATGTCATCGCGGCAGAGGTGAATGTGCCGGTTTTATTAGTCCCAGGCCACACGTAGATGAGCAGAGGGCCATTGTTATGCAACCATTTAGTATTATTTTCCCATAAATCAAGGTAACGCCTAATGAATTCTGAGACTTTAAATCAAGCGGCCTTTTCCTATTTGGAACATAAAGTTGAGCTATTGCCAAGAGCTCCGGGAAGTGGAGGGCTACAAGTGGCATTTCAATAAAGAACGTAGAACCGGATACAGGCTGGTGGCTCGCCCACTCACCAACGTCGTCAAGTCAGTCTTGCGGGAGCTTCGCATTAGCGCGGAGAGTGACAGACTGCGGCTGGGAGAGGGAAGTGGGGAACAGGCAGCTGTGCTGGTCTCCCGGGGCTGCCATCACAAAGCGCCACAGGCTGGCAGCCTCACCGCAGACGTTTACTGTCTCATATTCTGGGGGCTGGAAGTCTGGGATCAAGGTGTGGGGAGGGTTACATCTTCTGGGGCCCCTCTCCTGGGCTTGCTGATGGCCATCTTCTCTCCGTGTCCTCAGAGGGTCATCCCTCTGTGCATGTCTGTGTTCTAATCTCTTCTCCTTTTGTCTCTTTAGTTTTAGAGACAGGATCTTGCTCTGTTGCCCACATTGAAGTTCAGTGGCACAAGCATGGCTCACTGAAGCCCCAAACTCCCAATGCTCAAGCAGTCCTCTCGCCTCAGCCTCCCAGGCTCCCAAGTAGCTGGGACTACAGGTGCACCTCACCACGCCTGGCTAATTTTTAAAATTGTTTGTAGAGACGGGGTCTCACCCATATTGCCCAGGCTGGTCTTGAACTTCTGGGCTCCAGCAATCCTCCTGCTTTGGCCTCCCAAAGTGTTGGGAGCCACCTTGCTGGGCCCTAATCTCCTTTTCTTATAGGACGCCAGTCACCCCGGATTAGGGCCCACCCTCATGACCTCAATTTGAATGAATTACCTGTTTAAAGACTCTCTCTCGGTCGGGAGCGGTGGCTCACCCCTGTAATCTCAGCACTTTGGGAGGCCGAGGCAGGTAGGTCACTTGAGGTCAGGAGTTCAAGACCAGCCTGGCCAACATGGTGAAACACCATCTCTCCTAAACATACAAAAAATTAGGTGGGTGTGGTGGTGCGTGCCTGTAGTCCTAGCTACTTAGGAGGCTGAGGCACAGGAATCTCTTGAACCCAGGTAGCAGAGGTTGCAGTGAGCTGAGATGCACCACTGTACTGCAGCCTGGGCAACAGAGCAAGACTCCGTCTCAAGAGAAAAAAAAACTCTCTCTCCAAATACAGCCATGTGGGGTTGGGACTGGGTGATTAGGACTTCAACATAGGAACTTGGGGAGGGAGGCCGTAAATCAGCCAATAATAGGGGAAGCACAGAAATATCTTGGCGTTGTTTTGCTGTTGTACAAGAAAATGCAAAGGAAGGAAGGAATAGACATTGGCTGATTCCCGGCTGTTTTCCCACCATGACTCAGCTGCTGTAGCATCCCCATCAGGCCAGCCCAGGCACTCCAGCATGGCCTGACCCTGGGATAGACAGGTGTGAGGAGTGGAGGTCTGCATGCAAGGCACCCTCAGGGACCCCCAAGGTGAGTGTGTATGTGCAAATGAGCTGGCCAAGGGGCCGTGTGGATTCGCATTCTTGATGTTTTCTGCAGAGACAGAGCAGGTGGAGGAAGTGGGAGGTAGCTGATGGGGAAAGCCGACAAGCTGAGCTTCATTTTCAGTTCTCTACAGCAGGGCAGCTGCTTATCTGATGGAGGCTCAGGTCCTCCATCTCTAAGGTAATGACACCCTCTTCTCACGTGTTCTTGAGAGGATTAACTAACTACAGCATCGTCTGCCAGGAAAGCCCAGCACAGAGCCCGCCCAGTCCACAGTGCCCGCCCTGTCCGCAGAGCCTGCCCGGTCCACAGAGCCCGCCCGGTCCACAGAGCCCGCCCGGTCCGCAGTGCCTGGTTGCTGCCATTACTTGCCCTCTTCCTGGCGTCCTGGACTCACGCTTTCATCCAGGGCTCTGGGTACAGAGAGAAGAGGTGTGGGTGGCTGGAGTCAGAGACCTAGGCACAACTTCCTGGTCACAGTGGACATATACTGGAAACAAGAATGTTCTGGACTCACTGCCTTTGCAGAGCTCTGATCTCAACTATGAATGACAGTGACTGAAAAGGGGCTTGATCTAGCCCCAGCATCTCCTGGGTGCGCATTCCCCAACTTTCTTCCCATCACAGGGAGGAAGGAGTGGGAACCAAAGGCATGTAAGTGTTTGAACAATGGCAGTTCAATGTCTCTGAAGACTCAAAGTAGATGAGTGACAGAGTCACAGCATACACCATTGTGCTGGGGCCTTGTGATGTCCTGGAGGGTGACATAGTTCCCATCACCCTCTCCGTGGTTTAGGGATGGCCCACAGGGACATTACCACGTGCCACACGGCTCAGAGGTCACTTTCAGGTACCACAAGTTGCCATCCGGAATGGGGATGATCATTTGGGGCAATCTTTTGGTTCAGGGGCTGTGGGGTCTTGTGGAACGGACAGCATCAGAAACCCCCAACCCGGATCCTGTGAGGCAATGTGGCTGACAGTCCTGCAGGGCACGCCGCTGGACCATGAGTGGCTCTTTCCTACTTTCTACATTTCAGAGTTATGGAGAAACAAAAGCACCATTTAGCGGGACACGATGGCTCACACCTGTCATCCTAGCACTTTGGGAGGCTGAGGCAGGCGGATCAGCTGAGCCCAAGAGTTCAAAGCTGCAGTGAGCTAGGATCACAACCCTGCACCCCAGGCTGGGTGATTGAGAGTGAGACCCTATTAAGAAATAAAAAAAAAGTTTGAGTGCAGTGGCTCATGCCTGTAATCCCAGCACTGTGGCAGGTGATCCAGAGGCAAGCGGATCACCTGAGGGCAGGAGTTTGAGACCAACCTGGCCAACATGGTGAAATGCTGTTTCTACTAAAAATACAAAAATTAGCTGGGCTTAGTGGCACATGCCTATAACCCCAGCTACTCAGGAGGCTTAGGAGAATGACTTGAACCGGGAGGTGGACATTGCCATGAGCTGAAATTGTGCCACTGCACTTCAGTCTGGGTGATAGAGCAAGACTCCATTTCAAAAAAAGAAAAGAAAAAAAGAGAAAGAAAATACAATTTATTTGTCCTATCATCAACTGGTCACTTTAAGAAAGAAATCAAGAAAAGGTTCGTGTCACAACAGACATACAAAGCATAATGCTGGTTTGGGAGGAAAGAGCCTTTCCCAGGGACTTTCTAGAAAGGCCTCTCGTTACCTGGCCTGTGAAGGTGTGTGTGGGTGCAGCACCAGCCCTGCAAGGGGGCGGGAAATGCTACTCTGAGCCCACCCTGGTGTGGCCTGGAGCTCCTGGCCCAGGACCTGGAACGGAGCAGGAGTTCCACGTGCCCTTGCCGGGCTGTGCAAAGGACAGCCGGACAACCGCAGGAGATGGTCTCTCTGACTAGTAGAAACGTTTCTTACTTTTAGCAAACCAACAATGCTTCCTCTCTCAAAGGGGTTTTTCTCTTTTAGAATCAACATTAGAACCTGACTCTGTCCCGCATGACATGGGCCCCAAAGAAAGACATCCAAGAACCAGCGTTCCTCCCCTATGCTCTCTTACCTTCGGGTGGGGTCATCAGCTTTGGCAATCTTGGGTACAATACTTTTCCATGAAGAACTTTCATAAACTCCACACCTAAGAGTTTCAGGCTGAAAGGAAATCAAGAAAAGCCAGTTAAATGTGATCGAAGAACGCCCCAGCTCAGCAATGCATCACCAGAAGTAGCAGGACCTCCTGCAGGGTTTTGACCCTCTCCCCCTGCCAGCACGTATTTAACAAAAGCCAGACTGCAGGGACTACATCAAACTTTAACACTTCTGCTCATCAGAGGACTCAGTCAACAGAGTAATGGCAACTGACAGAATGAGAAAAATTATTGGCAGATGATACATCTGACGAGGATTTATAACCAGAATATATAAAGAACTCTTGGCTGGGCAGAGTGGCCCATGACTGTAATCCCAGCACTTTGGGAGGCTGAGGCGGGTGGATCACCTCAGGCCAAGAGTTTGAGACCAGCCTGACCAACATGGTGAACCCCCCATCTCTACTAAAAATACAAAAATTAGCTGGGCATGGTGGTGCATGCCTGTAATCCCAGCTACTAGGGAGCCTGAGGCAGGAGAATCACCTGAACCCAGGAGGCAGAGGTTGCAGTGAGCTGAGATCACGCCACGGCACTCCAGCCTAAGTGTGAGAAGCAAACTCACCCAGTCAAGCACAACGAATGGACTCAGAGACCCCAAGAACGGCGGAAGTGAGACTTTTAATGACAGTCTTGCAAGATCAGGTGTCTGACAGGCAGGCACACCCTGCACAGTTTTGACGAGCAATTTATCCCCTAGTGCGCAGGTCCCTCCCTGGTTCCTCACAGGCTGAGTACTACGGGGTCACAGTCTTCATGGATGTTGCCTATTGGTGGTTGGGTAGGAGCTGTAGGTGATTCGTTTGTTTGTTGACACGAGGTCTCTCTGTGTCGCCGGGCCGTGGCCCTGGCTGTCGTGAAGTTACTGCTAATGCTGCCTGTCAGCACACAGAAGGACGGAGCCACAGCATGGATGGGAGCAGGGAGGTTACGTACACCGCCGGCTGCCTCCCTCGGTACCCAGGGTGAATAAGAGAAGACGGCGGGCATCGGCAATGCGAAACTGTGTTTAGGCAAACGCTGACGGGGCTGCAGCGCCCACTTCCCAGGCTGGACACACTCCCTCCTGCTCAACCACAGCGGCCAACGACAGTGTGTGATAGGACTTTATGAGCGTTTTTGGGTAAAAAGGCCAACCGCACTTTGAGAAAGAGTGGAAGTGGAGTGGAAGGAAACAGAGAGAGGAGCGCAGTATTTGTCAAGTCCTGCCAGGTGGCGGTCCCCTGCGGGGCTCTCCTGGCCGGGCTCTGGCCTCCGGCGTGTCTGCTGGAGCCTCTCGGGCGGTAACTGGGGAGGCGTCACAGTGACCTGCAGCACTTTTGTTGTTGTGTTACTCTACATGATTTCCCCTTCAGAAGGGGCCGATATGATTCAAATAATTATAAAAGACACCCGAAGAGGCAACAGAAAGGTCACTTGTTCTTTTCAGATCCAGGTTTTGAGCGTCTCATTTTTCCTAGGAATTGTCTATTTGAATGAAGTGTTCAAGTGTTGGAGCAGAGGGTCATGCAGAGCTAATCAGTTCTCTGACATTACAATTTCTGTTGTCTCACGCCTGCCATCGTCTCTACTTTTCAACACAGCAGGGATGCCCCTCGACCATGTAAACTGTCAAAAAGCTGAAGACTGTGGGAGCCAAGAAGGAGAGGCAGGTAGAGTCATGTGGGAGCTCACGACCCAGTGAATGTCAGAGAGAAAGCACAGAGGGTGTGGGAGCCAGGAGCAATATTCAGAATTTAGCAGCACTCAGGCTTACTGACACGAATGACTGTAAAGTGCACTTTTTTTTTAATGTATCCTTTACCACAACAGCACATTTAACAATTGTTTTTTTTGAGACAGAGTCTCGCACTGTAGCCCAGGCTGGAGAGCAGTGGTACGATCCCGGCTCACTTCAACCTCCTCCTCCCGGTATCAAGCAATTCTCTCCTGCCTCAGCCTCCCAAGTAGCTGGGACTACAGGTGCCCCCCACCACTCCCGGCTCATTGTTATATTTTTAGTAGAGATGGGGTTTCACCATGTTGGCCAGGCTGGTCTTGAACTCCCGACCTCGTGATCCACCCACCTTGGCCTCCCAAAGTGCTGGGATTACAGGTGTGAGCCACTGCGCCAGGCCCCACATTGAACAATTTAAAAAAATTTTGTGGAGACTGAGTCTCGATTTGTTGCCCAGGGTGCTCTTGAACTCCTCCTGAAGTGCTCCTGCAGGCTTGGCCTCTCAAAGTGTTGGCATTACAGTTGTAAGCCACTGTACCCAGCCTACCGTAGTAACACATTTTAAAGGTACTTAAGGATAAGTCTAAAAGATGGTAATGTAAAGCCCTTATCAATAAAATAGAATTTTATTGAAAACATAAAGATCCTAATAGAATTTAAAAATAGCAAAACTCAGTATTATAATCATGTCCATCCTGCACCAGTTACTCTCTAAATTGAAAGTAACTGCCATCTGGCTCACACCTGTAATCCCAGCACTTTAGGAGATCGAGGCAGGTGAATCATTTGAAGTCAGGAGTTTGAGACAAGCCTGGCCAACATGTTGCAACCCCGTTTCTACTAAAAATACAAAAAAGTAGCCAGGCGTGGTGGTGCATGCCTGTGGTCCCAGCTACTCGGGAGGCTGAGGCAGAATTCTTCAATGTGGGAGGCGGAGGTTGCAGTGAGCCGAGATTGTGCCACTGCGCTCCAGCCTAGGCGAGAGAGTGAAACGCCATCTCAGAAAAAAAGAGAGAAACTGCTATCAACCTCAGTAAGGTTTTCTGTGGAGCATCACAGGCTGATTCTAAAACTTGTCATGGGAAAGCCAAGAGCTGAGAACAGTCACATGTGTTCTGAAGGGCAACGTGGGGATAAAGATGGATCACAAAGCTGAAATGCCCGAAGGCTGTGCAGGCTCAGGGCAGATGAGCAGTCCCAGGACCGAGAAGAGTCGAGGCCCAGACCCAAGAAACTGTGGCCACGTAACAGATGACCAGGTGGCATTACAGCCTGTAGGAGGGAGAAGGGACTTGATTTATGTCCATGTGGAAAAAGAAAACGGAACCAAATCTCTATGTCACACCTGACTCCAAAGACCTCAAGACAAAACCTTACAACCTGCAGAAGAAAATACAGAAGGTTTATGACTTTAGTATGAAATATGACTTCTTGATTAAAACACTGAAAGCACAGAGCAGATTGCTAGATTACATTCCATTGTAAAAGTTTTATATATTAAAAGACACAATAATGTAGTGAAAAGACTTTAGGCCACAGACTGGGAGAAAAGCTTTGCAGAGGATAGAGCCAACTAAGCATTGGAATTCAGAATATTCAAAGAATCTAATCAATTAATTAAGAAAAGACCAAGAACCCACTGAAAAGGGGGAGAACCGGAACTGTCAGTTCACAAACCGGACACTGAATGGACCATAGAAACGTGGAAAGGCGGTTCCCACGCCTGTGGTAGGGGGTGACACAGAGCAGCCTTGGTGAGAGCTGTGGCAGGAGGTCGAGGACAGCCATGCCGTGGGACCTGACAAGCCCGTATTTCAGTACCTGCCCTGGAACCCCTTGCGCCTGCATGAGAGTGTTCAGTAGCCGTGCCAGACTAGCAGAAAACTGGAGCCCCACCCCCAGCCCCAACGCTCCATCAGTAGGATGGACACTGTGGCCCAGCCAGGGGTGGCATTCCCCTGGTACTCTGTGTGCCCCAGCAACCCTGCAACCATACATGAACCAACCGGAGTGACACACGTCCCAGTGAGCATGCCATTCTCACACACTGTGGGTGAGGCAAGGAGCTGCAGAAGAAAGAGGATGATAGGTACATATGCACATGAACAGACAGGTGGATAGACAGGTACACACGCATGTGAACAGACAGGTGGATAGGTACATACGCACGTGAACAGACGGATAGACAGGTACACACGCACGTGGACAGGTGGATAGACAGGTACACATGCACGTGAACAGACAGGTGGATAGACAGGTACACACGCACATGAACAGACAGGTGGATAGACAGGTACACACGCATGTGAACAGACAGGTGGGTAGGTACATACGCACGTGAACAGACGGATAGACAGGTACACACGCACGTGAACAGACAGGTGGATAGACAGGTACACACGCACGTGGACAGGTGGATAGACAGGTACACATGCACGTGAACAGACAGGTGGATAGACAGGTACACACGCACGTGAACAGACAGGTGGATAGACAGGTACACACGCACGTGAACAGACAGGTGGATAGACAGGTACATACGCACGTGAACAGACAGGTGGATAGACAGGTACATACGCACGTGAACAGACAGGTGGATAGACAGGTACATACGTACATGGATGGAAGGCTGGACACATACATATATACATGGATAGATGGATAGACAGGTATGTTTGTGTCAGAATACATGAATAGATAGGTGGATAGGTAGGTACATACATACACAGATAGATGGAGAGACAGGTATATATGTCCTGGGTTAGATACATACATACATATATGAATGGATAGAGTGATACATACATACATGGGCAGGTAGACAGATGGACAGATAGCTACAGCCATCCATGCATAAAGGTAATATGTCTCAATATCCCGTGTGCTACTGCAGAGCGTGGTCTGTATCACTTGGAGGAATAAGCCTGGGCGTTAGAAGTACAAACACACACAGAGAATGTTAACACCAAATTCAGGACAGCCACTGTCACCTCGGGGCCTCTTGCAGGTGGCGTGCATTGTCAGATCTCATTTCTGAAGAGGGATGGTGAAGCTAGGATGTCTGTGATGCAAGCAAGCTCTTTGTCTTTTTTTAGTCTGATCGACTTTATCAAAATGGTTTTTAAAATGCCCAGCTCTGAGTATAGGTTCTCAGCTTTATTCCTGAATGTGAGCCTTGCTGAGACCGCCACCGGTCAGAGGCCTGGGAAACCAGGGTGGGCGAAGGAGGGAGCAGGAGGCAGAGGCTGGCAGGAAGAATGGGACCCAGGCCAGGCTAGGGGGTCAGCAGCAGGCATGGGTTAAAGGGGAGTGGGTCATGGGAGGGGCCTGGGCAGGATGGAGCCCAGCAGGGGACGGGAGAGAATGCAAAGCCAAGCAGAAGGCAGTGATGGCAGCAGACAGGAGCACCCAGGGGCCACTGCTTGGCCACGAGTGGAGGCTGGCTGTGCCCTCAGCACAGGGCCCCAAGGCTCGCCAGCCACCCAGGACTGAGACCCACAGTGCTGGGGGCTGCGACTCCTTCCTGTTCTTTCCCCAGGCTGCCTCCAGCCCACATCTCTCCAAGTTAGCAGGGGGTTAGAGCCCCCAAGACCCTGACCTCACATCGTCCTCACCCCTGTATTGGGAGCCATGTCCTGCTGCACCTGAATCTTCTGTTTCTCCCTGACTGTAGGTTCCTGAAGTTTGAGACCTGCGGTTGTTCCTCTTCTTTGAGTTGGTTGCTGCGGTGAGTTTCTGGGAGGTTCATCTCACTAGTTCTCATTGTGCTAGACACTAGGAAAGTGATTCTGTGCCTCCCTCCACCATGGGAACCTGGAATCCTTTTTTTACTTTTTAGCATGCAGGTAATTTCCAACCTTTACATCTGCCTATCAGACAAGTCCCCTCTTCATACCTCTGGCAGTATCACCCCCCAACAAGTGGTGTAAATTTGGACTTCTGTATGCAGGAGCTCACCTCGGGGACAGCCTCAGCGTCGGCATAGAAGTGGAGAGGGTATGCCGCTGCCCCCGTGAGAGCTTCCTGCTGAACACCAAGGCGAGGGTTTACAAACTCCTGGGTCAGCAGAGGGGCCTCTGGGCATATGGGCTTTGGGGGTGGGGGCGGCCCAGCAAGGGAAGGCACCCTGGCTGCCTCAACCAGAGAAGCTTTGCTGATTTCTTCCACAACACCATTACCAGGGAAGATTTCATTTAAAGAAAGGCGTTTTGTCATCGCAGGTCATTAGAGAAATGCAAATCAAAACCACCAATGAGATACCATCTCACGCCAGTTAGAATGGCGATCATTAAAAAGTCAGGAGACAACAGATGCTGGAGAGGATGTGGAGAAATAGGAACACTTTTACACTGTTGGTGGGAGTGCCAATTACTTCAACCATTGTGGAAGACAGTGTGGTGATTCCTCAAGGATGTAGAACTAGAAATTCCATTTAACCCAGCAATCCCATTACTGGGTATATACCCAAAAGAGTATAAATCATTCGGTTATTAAGACACATGCACATATATGTTTATTGTGGCACTGTTTATAATAGAAAAGACTTGGAACCAACCCAAATGCCCATCAATGATAGACTGGATAAAAAAAAAAACGTGACATGTATACACCATGTAATACTATGCAGCCATGAAAAACAATGAGTTCATGTCCTTTGCAGGGACGTGGATGAAACTGGAAACCATCATTATCAGCAAACTAACACAAGAACAGAAAACCAAACACTGGTTGTTCTCACTCATGAGTAGGAGTTGAACGATGAGAACATGTAGACACAGGGAGGGGAACATCACACACTGGGGCCTGTCTGGGGGTGGTGGGGCTAGGGGAGGAATAGCATTAGGAGAAATACCTAATGCAGATGACGGGGTGATGGGTGCAGCAAACCACCATGGCATGTGTATACCTGCGTAACAAACCTGCACATTCTGCACGTGTACCCCAGAACTCAAAGTAGAATAATTTTTAAAAAATTAGAACAATTCAAAATAAAAACAAGGAAAAAAGAAATGGAAACAAACCAATAGTCACCATTGGATTGCATTTCTCCCTCTCGTTCTGTGGCCATGGGAACTGAGACCCGCTAAGGGGCAGAAGTGGGGCTGCGGGGGGAGGGGCTCCACCAGTGGCAGGCATGGCAGTGCTGCAGGTGAGACGTGAGACAAGCAGCCTGGGGTGGCCCTTAACAGGCCAGGTCCCAGGGCCTTCTGCCGCAGGCTGCGCCTTCCCACAGTGTTAGAGCCGCAGCCTGGGCGGTCGCCCGTCACCTCAGCAATCTGCAGAGCAAGGAGCCCTGACCCTCGGCTGCAGGGCACAGTGCAGGGGAGTCTGTGACTCACTCAGGACAGGCAGGTCACTGGAGACCAGCCCCTGCCGAAGCACCACCGTGGGCAGCTGTCTGCTGTGTCCCCACCCCATGGAAGCCACAGGGCTGTGATAGCGCCCACGATGCACGAGGAGGGGCAGGAGCTGGCTGCAGAAAGCGGGCGATGGGAAGAGGCAACACGCTGGCTCCTGGCAGCCGATTTTCTTTTTTTTTTTTTGAGACAGAGTCTGTCGCCCTGGCTGGAGTGCAGGGGCGCAGTCTCCGCTCACGGCAACCTCCGCCTCCTGTCAGCCTCCCGAGTAGCTGGGATCACAGGCGTGTGCCACCACACTCAGCTAGGTTTTGTGTTTTTAGTGGAGACAGCGTTTCACCACATTCGCCAGGCTGGTCTCCAACTCCTGACCTCAGGTGACCCACCTGCCTTAGCCTCCCTAAGTGCTGGGATTACAGGCGGGAGCCACTCACCCAGCCAAGATGAAGCGTTCTAGGGACTGGCTGCAGGACAGTGAGAATGCACTTGACTCCACTGAACTAGGCACTTATAAATGGGAAGACGTTGTGTTCTGCATGTGTCATCACAGTCACACATTTTTAAAAGAAAGGAAAAGTTACCTGAGATTGAGATCGGAGCTCTGATGGCCAATTTGTTTCTGCATCCAACCCATTTTTCTTTGCTTCTGGTCTCCCTCCCTTTATTGACCCTCATTTGACTTTAAAAACTAGATCTCTGAGGAAGGCACGAGGCGGTTATCAGCCACCTCTGGAGGCCAGGTGGAGCATGGAGGCGCTGTGGGGCACGGTGTGGAGAGGGCAGTGTGGTCCAGTGAGCTCGTGAGCCGGTGGGGACAAAGCTCGCAGCGAGACCCACAGACACCGCGCGGCTTGGGCACCACGCACAGACGGCGACCAGCCTTGAATCTGCCCCACATCTTGGAAGAAAAGAAGCCTAGAACTCAGCCAAATCATCAAAGCCAGGGTGAGAAATGCTGATTTTCAGGGAGATAACTGAAATAGAAACTTAGTCGCTTTCTGCCCAAGACACTGAAGCCTCTGGAATCTGAGCCACTGAGGCCTGAAAAGCAATTCTGGTTCTGGGGTTTATCACTACTCCCTAAACCCCCTCCTGTAGGGGCTGGCCAGGCCACTGCCCTGGGAGCTCTTTGGGGGAGGCTGGCACGGCCCTCCACATACATCCCCACAGAGGCCGCGTCCCCGCTCCCCCAAGACTCACCACCTCAGCTCTTCTCATTGGCTAAATCCCATCCACCGTTCACGTGTGACCTCCCCTGAGGGACCCCCTGACCACCCAGCCTGAACGTGCAGGTAGGTAGATATGCGTGTGAATGTGCCATGCAGTCATCCCCCGAGTCTGTCCCTGGTTCCCGGCCTGCTCAACTCTGTATCCCAAGCGTCTGACAGAAATAATGATTTGCTGAGGGTGGAATGAACCCGAGACTCTGTCGGGGTGCAGACTCCTGCGATGCTCCTGCGTAAATCCACAGGAGGAGAGACAGAGCTCAGCCCAGGACAGGCCTGCCCATGGCACTAGCCCGGCCTTGGGAACAGCAGCTTTTCAGGAACCTGCTGCTCACCAAAACTGTATGCTTGTCAAAGCCAAGCACCTTCTGCTCCCTGTTTAGAGGGTGTGCCATTCTATCTGAATGTTGACCCTGAAGATAAACTGTCCCTTAGCAGCAAGAGGGACTGGAAGTAAGCTCTCAGAATGGAAATGCAAGTTTCAAACCGGTGGGGTGGCAGCTGTTGTAAACATTGCTGGTGCATGGTCGGCCGTGGCCCAGTCTCTCCTCCGGAACGGTGCCCCGCCCTGCCAGGCAGCAGGCTGCACGCCCTGCGCCCTCCGGGAAGCACCTGGCCTGACGTCGCTCCGCTGGCATCAGGCAAAGGATGGGCACATCCTGTGCTCGGCCCTACAAAAGCAAACACAGCGGGCTTGGGAGAGGCCGGAGCTGGACGGCGCACCTGCAAACCCAGCCCTCTCCCTGCTCCTGGCAGCATGGGCACCTCCTCCCCGGGTCCGGGGAGCAGCCCTGAGTAGAGCTGCCTCGTGGGGAAGCAGGCCTGGGCCCACGCAGACCCTCCCCGTCCTCGCTGTGGGTGCACCAGCACCTAGGGCAAGGGCGGGCACTGCCCAGTGCCAGGGTGGAGAGGGATGAAGGGAAGGGTGACAGAGAGCTTCGCAGAGCACTGGAAATGTCCTATCCCTGGGGGGATGTAGATTTCACGGGAGTTCATCTGACAAAACTCTTCTCATGGGAAACAGATCTGTGCATTTCATTGCATGAAAATGATGCCTTACTTAAAACAAAACGAAGCCGGCTCACACCCACTGGGATGACTGCTATTGGAAACAAGCCAACAACACACGCTGGTGAGGATGTGAATGGAGACGCTGGGACCCTCGTGTGCTGCTCCTGGGAATGTAAGACGGTGCGGCTGCTGTGGAAATCAGTGTGGCTGCTCCTCCGAGGCTAGAAGCAGAGTGAGCCTGTGATCCAGCACGCCACTTCCAGGGTAGACACAGAAGGAGTGAAAGCAGGAATGCAGGCACATGCACACCCAAGCGCAAGAGGCAGAAGGAACCCGAGTGCCGTGAGGAGGCGAATGATAAATAAAAGAGTTTTCTGCCTTTTATTAGAATCATTCCTTTCTAAGAATCCTAGAAAAGATTCTTCTGCCTCCGCAGAAGGCAGCGGCACTCAGCCTGGAGGGTCGGGGAACTCAGACACACAGTGCCACGTGGATGGACCTTGTGGACATCATGTGAAGTAACATAAGTCAGCCACAGGAAGACAATGTGGAGCGGGCCCCCTGACCTCAGTTCTCTAGAACAGCCCAGTTCACAGGCAAGAAAGCAGAATGGTAAGTTTGGCAGGGGCCGGAAAGAGGGAAAGGGGACCCGTGGTTTAGCGTATTCAGCTTCGGTTTTGCAGGATGAGAAGGATTTTGGAGATTGGATGCGGAACGCTAGGAATAGACTCAACGTTACTGAACCGTGTGCTCCAAAATGGTCACGATCATAAATGTCACGTCGGGTGTGTGCTGCCGCAAGCGCGTAGAAAAGCTGCACAGTGATGGGACCAGGGTCTCAGCAGCCCCGTCATCCTCGTCCCTACTCCTCACCCACGCAGCCCTGGCCCTTCCGTATGGGCCCCGCTTCCTCGGGAAACGCCAGCTGTGGCCTGAAGAGCCCCCCGAGTCTCTGTGGCCGACCCCAGGCCTGCTTCCCCGTCGAGCGGCTGAAGCGTCTCCGTTCCTCCCGACACCTGGAAAGGCTGCTTCCCAGAGCAGGTCCAGACTGCCCCGCCGGGGACAGAGGCGCCGCGCAGAGGCTGGCCCCACGCGCACACCGTCACGCACGGGGCGTCCCATGGGCTGGCCCTCGGCAGGGGGGTCTCTGGGACCGGCTCAGGCAGCACAGGGAGGAGCCCCTGCTCCTGCCGCCCTTCAAAGAGCACCCCTAAGCACAGGACAGAGGCCCACGGACCCCCC
>PVKP010028121.1:0-30525 GCA_004027715.1 Plecturocebus donacophilus | reverse complement strand
GAACAGAAAATCAATAACTGCATTTTCTCACTCACAGGCGGGTGTTGGACGATGAGAACACATGGAGGCAAGGAGGGGAGCATCGCACACTGGGGTCTGTGTGGGGGAACTAGGGATGTGGCAGTGGGGGTTGGGGAGTTGGGGAGGGATAACATGCAGAGAAATGCCAGATATCGGTGATGTGGAGGAAGGCAGCAAATGACACTGCCATGTATGTAGCTATGCAACAATCTTGCATGTTCTTCACATATACCCCAATACCTCAAATACAATAAAATATATTTAAAAAAAGAAGTGCCTCCATGTGGAACTGTAAATCCAATTAAAACTCTTTTTGTTCCCCCTGTCTCATGTCTTTATCAGCTGTGTGAAAATAACTAATACAATATCCTGAAAAATTATGTACCTATACTAAATAAAAGGCATAAGCAGAATTGTTCACAACAGTCTTCTTCAAAATAAGCTGAAACTAGAACCAACTCAATATTCATTAACATTACACTAAAGATACCATGTCATATTTACAGAATGGTAAATAATACTACTATCAATAATAATAAAATACTGTCAATAATAATAATAATAAAACACTGTTGCTTGTGAACACTTGAATGAATCTCATAGATGTAAGGTTCAACAACAGGGCCCAGACATAAAAAATACATTCCATAATATTCCATTTTTTTTTTAACATTACTCGAATATAACCCTGTTTGACACAATCAACCTTCATGGACAGAAGTCAAAATAACACCGTATTCTCTGAGGCAAATGTACCTGTAACAGGCATAAGGGAGCATTTGGCATGGTATAAGTGTTCTAGATCTTAACGTGAATTGGGTTCATGAAGGTTTAGACATGTGTAAAAATTCGTTAATGTTTATATTCAAATCCAGTTAAGAGCAATAATATTATTTTATATTTCAACAGAGCAAAAGAAAACATCAAAGAACTAGACATGATAAAATAAGACATACCGATTGTAGTGGTTCATGCCTGTAGCTCTAGCTTCTTGGGAACTGAGATGCGAGCATTGCTTGTGCTTAGGCATTTGCATTATGCCTGGATAACATAGGGAGAACCCATCTCTAAATAGAAACAAAAACAAGACACATAGAGAAGTTTGAGAATAAAATATAGATAACAGAATAAAACCCACATTAATATATATCTTAGAATTACCTGAATGCAGTATAATAGTAAATATAATTACTATATATGTAGAAATAAATTCAAAGTTCAATAATATGAGCATAATAATAGAAAATATTTTTAAAAAATAAAAATTTTCCAGCTAAAAATATACTAAAGTGAATTGCTTAATGAATGGTTTCAGTAGCAAATTTTGATAAATAGTAAATTGAAAAATATATGAGAAAATAGCATACAGTCTGAAGAAAAAATACAGAAAAAAGGCAATGAAGAAGCTTATAGAGCTTAAGGTGAAATTAAACTTCCCAAGGAGAGAAAAGACAGAATAGAGAAGAAGATACTGAAGAGATAAAGGCGTGTAATTTTTCAGAGCAGATTAAAGATATCAAGTTACATATTGGAGAAGAGCTATGAATCTGAAACAAGATATAAGAAAACATGTTTAGGCAGATAAAAAGACTAAAAAACAAATATTAAAGAAAGGCCCTACAAACTGAAAGAGAACAAAAACCATTTCCTCTCAAAGTAGCAATACTATTTCTAACTTCTAAATAAAGGCAATAAAATTCCAAAGAAAATAGAATAATATAATCTAAATGCTAAAAGGAAATAACTGCCAATCTATGCTACTTAATCCAGCAAAAAATATTCTTTAATAATGAAGAAAAGAAAACCAGACAGGACATCAATAAGAAAATACAGAATTTGAACAATACTGTAATCAGTTGGACCTAACAGACACATGCAAAGCACTGCACCCAACTGTAATAACAAAACACATTTTCTCAATGCATATGGAACCTTCTCCAAGATGCAACATATGTTAATAATACATGAGTTAAGAAAAAGTTGTTTAGGCAGATAGAATACAGGAGTCCTCAGTAAGGTTTTCCTTTTAATAAAAAGCCACCCCAAAATAATTCTTTTCCAACAAATACCAGCCTGTATAATGGGCTTGCAGACATAGACAAGCAAACTGGAAGCTTGCACAGGTGAATGCCATCAGTTGTTCCAATATGAAAAGACTACCTGGGACTAGGCATGTTTAAAATGGCAGCTACATCTTTCCTACTCTTTGCCAGCCATGTGTGCAGTAAGGAGCAGGCGACATGGCGTCAGTCAAGCAACGACCCCACTTGCATAATAAGAAGATCAGGTTGGGGTGGCCAGGTTCCCCACATACTATCTAAACCTCACACCTGGTCCAACCAATCTGTAGGCCCTGTATAAATTAGGCACTGCCTCCTTAAGCCTGTCTACAAAATCTATTGCACTCTGCCATTGGGCAGAATTCTTATTCGGAAGTCCCTCTCTCTCACAAGAGAAAGAGCCATTCTTCTCTTTCTTTTGCAAATAAAACCTCTACTCCTAAACTCACTCTTTGTGTGTGTCCATGCCCTTAGACTTCTTGTTGCAATATGATGAACCTCAGGTATTTACCTTAGACAATAATGCAGTTTCATATTGGGGACTTGTTCAGGATCCCAAGGTACATTCATTGGAATGGTGAATACAGGAGTGGACATTTCAAAATCACTCTCTTGCCTTGGTCTGGAGAGCACATGGCATGTCAAAGTTATTCTGTGCCCTTAGTTGGGAGATCACAAAGGATTTCAAGGTCACCCCCACCCTCTAGTGGAATAGGAATCCTCTCCATAAGGCATATTATTGGTCCTCTGCTGAAACACTCTTGCCTCCCAATTCTCCTTTTTTTGTACCCCTCAACTAGAGACCAGGATTCATATTGCTTCTGTGAACAGAAAACTCTCCCTTCAACAATTAGGAGTGAAATGTCCTTCGAAACCAAATTTTAGTTTCAATACTGTCCCATCAGCTAGGAAACTGCCATTCAGGCCCTATGTTCTTTTAAGGCACCTATTTTGCTCCCTATTAAAATTACTTAAATAGTAAGGGGATTTTAAGTCTGCAAGTTAACCAAAACCATTCCTTAAGGGTAAATGCTTTACCATGGGCCATAATATCTAGACTAGAAAAGCAACTTCCAGGGTGTATTAGGCTGTTTTCACACTGCTGATAAAGACATATTCAAGACTAGGAAATTTACAAAAGAAAGATATTTAATTGAGTTCACAGTTTCATGTGGCTAGGGAAGCTTCACAATCATGGCAGAAGGCAAGGAGGAGCAAATCACATCTTACATGGATGATTGCAGGCAAAAAGAATTTGTGCAGAGAAATTCCTCTTTTTAAAACTATCAGATCTCATGGAACTTATTCACTATCACAAGAACAGCATGAGAAAAGCCTGCCCTCATGATTCAGTTACCTCCCACCAGGCCCCTCTCACAACACATGGGAATTCAAGATGTGATTTGGGTGGGGACACAGCCAAACCATATCATTCCACATGTGGTCCCTCCCAACTCTCATGTTCTAACACTTCAAAACCAATTATTCCTTTCCAACAGTCCCCCAGAGTCTTAACTCATTTCAGCATTAACTCAAAAGTACATAGTCCAAAGTCTTTTCTCATCCAAGACAAGGCAAGTCCCTTCTGCCTATGAGCCTGTAAAATTGAAACAAGTAATTTACTTCCTAGATACAATGGGGGTACTGGCATTACATAAATACAGCCATTCTGAATGGGAAACATTGGCTAAAACAAAGGGGCTACAGGCCGCATGGAAGTCCGAAATCCAGTGGGCCAAATATTAAAGCTCCAGCAATCTCCTTTGACTCCAATGTCACACATCCAGGTCACACTGATGCAAGAAGAAGGTTCACAAGGTCTTGGTCAGACCCACCCTGTGGCTTCACAGAGTACTGTCTCCCTCCTGGCTGCTTTCATAGCCTAACATTGAGTGTCTGTGACTTTTCCAGGTGCACGGTGCAAGATGTTGGTTAATCTACCACTCTGAGGTCTGGAAGATGGTGGCCCTCTTCTCACAGCTCCACTAGGCAGTGCCCCAGTAGGGATTTGGTGTGGAGGCTCCAACCTCACATTTTTCTTTTGCACTGACCTAGCAGAGGGTCTCCATGAGAGCCCGACCTCTGTAGCTAACTTCTGCCTAGACATTCATGCATTTCCATTCCTCTTCTGAAATTTAGGTGAACGTTCCCAAATCTGTTCTTGACTTCTCTGCACTGGCAGGCTCAACACCATGTGGAAGCTGCCAAGGCTTGAGGCTTATATCCTCTCAAGCCACAGTTTGAACTCTTTGTTGGCCCCATTCAGCCATGGCTGGAGTGACTGGGATATAGGGCACCAGTTCCTAAGCTGCACACTGCATGGGAACCCCAAGCCCAGCCCACAATACCATTTTTTCTTTCTAGGCCTCTGAACTTGTGATGGGAGGGGTTGCCATGAAGACCTCTGACATGCCCTGGAGACATTTTCCCCACTGTCTTGAGGATTAACTTTTGGCTCCTCGTTGCTTATGGAAATTTGTGTAGCAGGTTTAAATTTCTCCTCAGAAAATGGGATTTTCTTTTCTATTGTATTGTCAGACTGCAAATTTTCTGAACTTTTATACTCTGTTTTCTCTTTAAACTGAATGCGTTTAACAGCACCCAAGTCACATCCTGAATGCTTTGCTGCTTAGAAATTACTTTGGCTGCATATCTTAAATTATTTCTCTCAAGTTCAAAGTTTCATAAATATCTAGGTCAGGGGCAAAAAGCTGCCAGTCTCTTTGCTAAAACATAACAAGAGTCACCTTTGTTCCAGTTCCCAACAAGTTTATCTCCATCTGAGATCACTTCAGTCTGGACCTTATTGTTCATATCACTATGAACATTTTTATCAAAGTCCTTCAACAAGTCTCTGGAAGGTTCCAAATTTTCCACATTTTCCTGTCTTCTTCTGAGCCCTGTAAACTGTTCCAACCTCTGTTACCCAGTGTCAAAGTTGCTTCCACATTTCGGGTTATCTTTTCTGTAGCGCCCCACTCTACTGATGCCAATTTACTCTATTAGTCCATTTTCACACTGCTAATACACATCTGAGACTGGGAAGTAAAAGAGGTTTTAATGGAATGACATTTCCATATGGCTGGAAAGGCCTCACAATTATGGCAGAAGGCTAAGAGGAGCAACAGGCTAAAAAGTGTTGTGCAGGGAAACTCCAATTTTTAAAACCATCAGCTCTCATAAGACTTATTCATTATCACAAGAACAGCAAAGGAAATGACTGATCCCATGATTTCATTACCTTTCACCAGGTCCTGCTTATGCCTGGGAATTCAAAATGAGATTTGGGTCGGGACACAGCCTAACGATATCATGGGGGAACCATCTGAGGCAGCTATTGAGTTTTGTTCTAGCCCTTTCAATCCCCCTTATCTGGGGCCACCTCCCACTGTACCATCAACTCCTCTACCCCCACCACCTCCAAAACTCTCCACTCTCCTAGCTTTACATTTATGCCTACAGGAAATGCCCAACAGAGATGATGCCACTATAAGCTCCCTTCTTATTGCAGGACCTTAGGCAAATAAAGGGAGACTTAGGCCAATTTTGTGATGACACTATAAGGTATATAGAAGCTTTCCAAAACTTAACTCAAGTGTTTGACCTCTTGTGGAGGGTTGCTATGCTGCTTCTAAGCCAAACCCTAACCACAGCTAAAAAGCAAGAAGCTCTGCAGGCAGCAGAGAAATTCAGAGATGAGCAGTATGTCTTCTATAGTAGGCAAAAAAAGGAAAAGATAATATAGGAAAGGTGAAGAAATAGTGGAAACACCATTCCCAATAAGAAGAGAGGCAATATCTTTTGACAACCCTACTTGGAACTTCAATGACACCACAGATGAATTTAAAAAGAAACAGTTTCTATGGGCATATTGGAGGGCCTATGAATAATTAGTGCCAAACATCTTAATTACGCTAAACTGTTTGTGATAGACCAAAAGTCAGATGAGAATCCCATAGCCTTTAGCGAAAGTCTCAGAGAGGCACTAATAAAGCACACCTCCTTATCCCCCAATTTAGTTGAAGGACAGCTCATCTTAAATGACAAGTGTATTACACAGGAAGCTCCTAATAATAGAATGGAACTATAGAGGCAGGCTATAGGATCATATAGCACCTTGAAGAACCTCCTGAGGGTGGCCATCATAGTCTTATTATAGGGACCAGAAGGAGGCCAAGGAGAAAGAGAGGAAGTAAAAGGGAACAGAGTCTCTAGTAACTGCTTTGCAAGCTTGCAAATTCCAGGATCCCCGAGGTGCATCCACTAGTTGCTATCAGTGCAGCCAGTCAGGGTAGTTTAAGGAGTGCCCAGGCAGCAAGAAGAAACCACCATGACCCTGTCCAGAATGTAATGGGGACCACTGGAAATTGGACTGCCCCCAGAGATAAAGGTCACTGGGTTCAGAACCAGTCTCACAGATGATCCAACTAGACTGATGTATCCTGGGGCTCAAACCATTGGCTTCAGCAGCTCAAGCTGCAATTACAGCACAGGAGCCCCAGATGATTCTGAAAATTGAAGAAAGAAAGGTAGACCTTCTTCTGGACACTGGAGCAAGCCTCTCTCTTCACCTTCCTAATCCAGGCCTCCTATCTTCTCATAAGTGTGAGGGGCATCTTAGAAAAATATCTGATATTTTTCTCAACCCCTTAGTTGCAGTTTGGGGGACCTATTATTTACACATGACTTTTCAATCATACCTGAAAGTCCCACTACTTTATTAGGTAGAGACATTTTGACTCACATGGGGCCAACATCCTTATAGCTCCAAGACAAACTCTTTGTCTCCCCTCTGGTGGAACTAGTATCAATCCAGAAGTGTGAGCAACCCAAGGAAGAGTAGGTTGAGCAGTAACTGCTAGGCCAGTCCAGATCTATCTTAAGGGTCTCACTTCTTCTCTTAACCAAAAATAATACCCCCTAAAGACAGGTTAGGAAAGGGCTAGAAGCCATTATTAATAAACTGAAGATGCAAGACCTCCTCAAACAGTAAAAAAGCCCCTTCAACATCCCAATATTAGGAATGCAAAATCCCAACAGGGAATGGAGACTAGTTCAGGACTTCTACCTCATTAATGAGTCCATAGCCCCAATCTATCCAGTAATACCTAATCCCTATTCTGTGCTAACCCCAATACCAGAGGGAACTAAATAATTTGCAGTCCCAGATTTAAAAGATGCTTTTTTTCTGTAAACCATCACATCCTGACTCTCAATACATTTTTGCCTTAGAAGATCCCTCTGGCCAAATTGCCCAGTTAACATGGACAGTGCTGACTCAGGGATTTTGAGATATTCCTCGTTTGTTTGGACAGGCACTATCAAAAGACCTCTTTGAGATTTTTCATCCTCAGGTCAGGGTCTTGCAATATGTGGATGATATACAGCTCTGTGCTCCAACTGAGGAAACTTCTCAGGAAAGAACTGAAGTTCTTAATGTATTAGCTTACAGAGGATATAAGTTTTCAAGATATAAGGCCCAGCTTTGCAAAATTTCAGTGAAGTACTTGGGTGTAGGGCTGTCTGAAGGGACCAGAGCATTAGGGGAAGAAAGGATTAAGCTCATTGTCTCCTTTTTCCTCCTCTAAACCCTAAAGCAACTAAGAAGATTTTTGGACATTAAAGGATTGTGCAGTCTATGGATACCTGGGTATGGTGAGATAGCCTGTCCTCTATATCATCTCATAAAAGAAACGCAAGTGTCTAAAACTCTTCTCTTAATCTAGGAATCTGAAGCTCAAAAGACCTTTAACCAGTTACAACAAGGCTTGCTTAAGACACCAGCCCTCAGTCTTCTTGTAGGGAGGGGCTTCAATCTGTAAGTATCAGAAAGAAAGGGAATGGCCCTGGGAGTTTTAATGCATGTCTGAGGATGAGCTCAACAGCCAGAGGTTTATCTGAGTAAGAAACTTGATATGGTGGCTAAAGAATGGCCAGCATGCCTCTGAGAGATTGCCATCGTGGCCTTACTGGTCCCAGATGCCTCCAAGTTAATCCTGGGAAATGCTTTAGCTGTTTACAGCCCACATAATGTGGCAGGATTACTGTCCTCTAGAGGGAGCTTTTGGCTAACAGATAGCCAGCTCCTTAAATATCAAGCTATCTTATTAGAGGGTTCCACCATCCAGGTAAAAACTTGCTCTTGCCTAAACCCAACCAATTTTCTCCCTGAGAAAACAGTGGAACCTAAACATGACTTGAACAAGTTGTGGTATGGACCCATGCAGCCAGGGAGGATCCCAGAGAAACTTTCTTAGGAAATCCATACTGGACCCTCTTTATGGATGGAAGCTCCTTTGTGGAGCAAGGAGTCCATAAGTTGGGATATGCAATAGTCATTGTGAATTATGTTATTGGAAGTGCATCTCTCTCTTCAGGCCCAAGCACTCAACTAGCTGAACTGATAGCTCTTACAAGAGCACTTGAATTAAGCAAGGAAAAGGTAGCTAACATTTACACTGACTTCAAGTATTCTTTCTTAGTTCCCCATGCTCATGTTGCCATTTGGAAGGAAGGACACTTTCATACTGTCAGTGGATCCCTTATAAAATACCATCAGGATCAGACGATTGTAGATGGATGGCATTACTTCTGAGGCCTCTGTTCTATTCAATTAATCCATATCTCTGTTTTGGTACCAGTACCATGCTGTTTTGATTACTGGAGCCTTGTAGTATAGTTTGAAGTCAGGTAGCTTGATGCCTCCAGCTTTGTTTTTTCTTGCTCAAGATTGTCTGTTATACTGAATGGGCAAAAACTGGAAGCATTCCCTTTGAAAAGTGGCAAAAGACAATGATGCCCTCTCTTACCACTCCTATTCAACATAGTATTGAAAGTTCTGGCCAGGGCAATCAGGCAAGAAAAAGAAATAAAGGATACTCAGTTAGGAAAAAATAAAGTCAAATTGTCTCTGTTTGCAGATGACATGACTGGATATTTAGAAGACCCCATGGTCTCAGCCCAAAATCTTCTTAAGCTGATAGGAAAATTCAGCAAAATCTCAGTATACAACATCAATGTGCAAAAAGCATTTCTATACACCAATAACAAACAGAGATCCAAATGATGAGTGAACTCCCATTCACAATTGCTACAAAGAGAATAAAATACCTAGGAATACAACTAACAAGAGATGTGAAGGACCTCTTCAAGGAGAATGACAAACCACTGCTCACGGAAATGAGAGGACACAAGTGGATGGAAAAAACATTCCGTGCTCATGGTTAGGAGGAATCAGTATTGTGGAAATGGCCATACTGCTGAAGGTAATTTATAGATTCAATGCTATTTCCATCAAGCTACATTGATTTTCTTGACAGAATTGAAAAAAAAAAAAAAAAAAAAACTTCAAAAGGAACCAAAAGAGAGCCCACAACCATCTGATCTTTGACAAATCTGACAATAACAAACAACGGGGAAAGGAATCTCTATTTAATAAATGGTGTTGAGAAAACTGGCTAGCCACATGCAGAAAGCTGAAACTGGATCTCTTCCTTACACTTTACACAAAAATTAACTCCAAATGGATTAATGATTTACACATAAGACCTAACACCATAAAAACCCTAGAAGAAAACCTAGGCAATATCATTCAGGACATAGGCATAGGCAAGGACTTCATGACTAAAACACCAAAAGCAATGGCAACAAAAGCCAAAACAGACAAATGGGATCTAATTAAACTTAAGAGCTTCTGTACAGCAAAAGAAACTACCATTAGAATGAACCAACAACAAACGAATGGGAAAAGTTTTTTGCAATCTACCCATCTGACAAAGGGCTAATAACCAGAATCTATGAAGAACTTAAACAAATTTACAAACAAAAACAAACAAAAAAAAAAAACAAACCATCAGTGAGCATGGGATACGAACAGACACTTTTCAAAAGAAGACATTTATGCAGCCAACAAACATATGAAAAAAAGTTCATCATCACTGGTCATTAGAGAAATACAAATCAAAACCACATTGAGATACCGTCTCACACCAGTTAGAACGGTGATCTTTAAAAAGTCAGGAGACAACAGATGATGGAGAGGATATGGAGAAATAGGAACACTTTTACACTGTTAGTGGGAGTGTAAATTAGTTCTATCATTGTGGAAGACAGTGTGGTGTTTCCTCACAGATCTAGAAATAGAAATATTATTTGACCCAGCAAACCCACTAAAGGATTATAAATTATTCTATTATAAAGACATGCTTATATATTATTCTATTATAAAGACATGCGAATATATTATTCTATTATAAAGACATGCTTATTCTATTATAAAGACATGCTTAACATATGTTTACTGCTTAACTGTTTACAATAGCAAAGACTGGGAACCAACCCAAATGCCCATCAATTATAGACTGAATAAGAAAATGTGGCACATATACACCATGGAATACTACACAGCCATAAAAAAGGATGATCTCATGTCCTTTGTAGGGACATGGATGAGGCTGGAAACCATCATTCTCAGCAAACTGACACAAGAACAGAAAACCAAACACCACGTTTTCACTTATAAGTGGGTGTTGAACAATGAGAACACATGGACACAGGGAAGGGAACATCACACACCAGGGCCTGTCAGGGCATGGAGTGACTAGGGGAGGGAGAGCAGGGGGTGGGGGTATTGGGAAGGGATAGCATTAGGAAAAATACCTAATGTAGATGACAGGGGGTTGGATGCAGCAAACCACGATGGCATGTGTATACCTATGAAATAAACCTGCATGATCTGCACATGTACCCTAGAACTTAAAGTGTAATAGAATAAAAAATAAATAAATACCATCAGGAAATTAAGTTATTATCCTCAATTTTCTTTACATAAGAGGTAGCAGTTGATCATTGTAAGGGACATCAGAATGGAGTAGATAAAATAGCCAATGGAAACAAGTTAGCTGATCAGGCTGCCAAGTCAGCAGCAAGCAAGCCTCAGGACATCAGCACACTTCAGCCCCTTTAATCTCGGAAGGCTTAGTGAGAAATTTAACCTCAGTACTGCCCTGCAGAAATGGAATGGGCCACTGGACACTTTCCAGTCCTCAGAATGTTTACAATTGGAGGATGGCAAGCTCCTCTTGCCAGCCTGCAGCCAAAGGAAAGTCCTTAAAACTCTTCACCAAGCTTTTCACTTGGGAGGATAAAACTTATCAGGGTGTCCAGGAAAGAGCTTATTAAGAACAGTCAAACAGGATGTTACTGGTGGTAAAGTCTGTCTTAAAAATAATTCCTTTAACAAAGGGCTCCTTACTTCTCAAACCCAAAAGATGGGAAGCTATCCAGGGGAGGGCTGGCAAATAGGCTTGACACACATTGCCAAAGATGAAGGGCATCCAATACTTCCTGGTATTGGTAGACATTTTCACTAACTAGGTAGAAGCATTTCCATGCCATACAGAAAAAATCCTCTGAGGTGATAAAAGTGTTAATTAATGAAATTATTCTCTGTTTTGTCTATCTAAGTACCTACAAGTGACAACAGCTCCTCAATTAAGGCAGCAGTCACACAGGGCATCTCAAAGGCACTAGGCATACAGTATACACTCCACTGTGCTTAGAGACACCAGTCCTCAGGAAAGGTAGAGAAGACAGTATCATCAAAAGACACCTCAGGAAACTGTCCCATGAAACTCACCTTCTTTGGGTCACTATTCTTCTCATGGCTTTACTGTGAAAATTAACTCAACTAGAAGAAGCCCAAGCCCAAGAAATAGGACCATGTTTATTTAACCCAGGAGATTTCATATTGGTAAAAGCTCTCCCTTCCCTCTTCCCTATGCCTAATCTAGAAAGGGCCCTGCATTGTTCTTCTTTCAATCCCCTCAGCAGTAAAAGTCACAGGTGTCAGCTCTTGGATACATCATACTCAGGTTAGAGTCTGAAAGCTGAGAGAGCAAACCCTAACAACCTAGAGAAATGCCCTGGTTGTCAATGTGAAGAAATAAGAGATTTCAACCAGGAAATCATAAAAGATAAGTAAATGAGTAAGGGCTACTCATCCCACTTTGTCCCATCTTTACCTTACCAGATACATTTAGTCATTTCCACCTTTCCTCTCAAGATTCACTGCCAGGTATTAGAACTTTTTAAAATGCATACTTGCAGGCAGACTTTAATTATTCATGGGATTGCATTTGTAACTTCATAGACCCCCAAGGGAAATGTTATGTCTTAGTGAGTAAAATTGTAAATGGAAACTATCTACTACATCACACTTCCAGAAATTGCTATACTCACTCTATTATTTGCAGTGGGATTATATACTGTAGCACTTTCAAACTGAAACATTAGATAGTTTCTATTGCTGTAGCATTTTACTTAATTATTATCCTTATAGCAGGGATAATAGTTACCAACAAAAAGGAAGCATAAAAGTTTTACTATCACTGAGTCTGCCAGAATTTGTTATTGAGTTTGGTGATATGTCACACCTTAGCTATGCAAAGGTTATAAAGAAAAGAGACTTTATATAAGAAAGAATCTTTTAGGGTAAATTCTTATCCTAAAGAGAATAACTGGTGGTTTAAAAAGAGGGATGTTTGGGATAAGTCAGAAAGTTTAAGCATTTTCTTTTTTTATTATTATATACTTTAAGTTCTGGGGCACATGTGCAGATTGTGCCAGTGTGTTACATAGGTATAACATGCCATGGTGGTTTGCTACATCCATCCCCCTGTTATCTACATTAAGTATTTCTCCTAATGTTATCCCTCCCCAATACCCTCACCCCCTGCTATCCTTTCTTTAGCTCTCACATTCCCGCCCCCCAACAGGCCCTGGTGGGTGATTTTCCCCTCCCTGTGTCCATGTGTTCTTATTGTTCAATACCAGTTATGAGTGAGAACATGCAGTATTTTCTGTTCATGTGTCAGTTTGCTGAGAATGATGGTTTCCAGATTCATCCATGTCCCTGCCAAAGACTTGAACTCATCCTTTTTTATGGCTGCATAGAATTCCATGGTATATATATGTGCCACATTTTCTTTATCCAGGCTATCATTGATGGGTATTTGGATTGGTTCCAGGCCTTTGCTATTGTAAACAGTGCTGTGATGAACATGCTTGTGCATGTGTCTTTATAATAGAATGATTTATAATTCTTTGTGTATATACCCAGTAATGGGATTGCTGGGTCAAATGGTATTTCTATTTCTAGATACCTGAGAAATCACCACACTGTCTTCCACAATGATTGAACTAATTTACACTCCCACCAACAGTGTAAAAGCATTCCTACTTCTCCACATCCTCTCCAGCACCTGTTGTCTCCAGTTTAAGCATTTTCTACATAATCTGTGGATGTCTTGAAAGAATTAAGAATTCCAGGAGAGATTTAGCCAAGATTAACACTAAAGTTACTCTAGCCACAAAATAATGTATTTCTCCCACTTATATCACAAGTTATAAAAGATGACCTAGACCTAAAATTATTCCTTAATTGTAAGTCAAGGGGAGAATATTTGTTTTTCTAAAAAAAAAAAATTGTTGCTTTTATATCAATGCTTCTGGTAAAATACAGTGACATCAGCTGGTGGCGAACCAGTATTTCAAAACATCAGAATGACTGACAGGTATCAAACTACTCTCATGGTTCTGGTCTATAGTACCCCTACTAATAGTGGTAATTTTAATATTCATAATCAAACTGAAATTAATCTCTTCTCACCTAGAAGCAATCAAATTCCAAATGGTGTTGCAGACAGAATAGTCATACACACACCTTTCTTCTGAGTTTTCTTAGATCAATCCCAGGAGGAGCCCTAGCTGCTGCTCCCTATATAAGACCTCTTTACAGCAGGAAGTAGCCAGAAAAAGTCATTGTTCAACACTCCCTAACAGTAGTTAGACTTACCACTCCTGACGGAGGCACAATATAGGAGTTAAGAAGAAATTATTTAGGCAGATAGTTAGGGTATGGTAGTTCTCAGTAAGATTTTCCTTTTAAAGAAAAGGAGCACCCAAATCATTTTCTTTTCCAACAAATAGCAGCCTATAAAATGGAGCTGCAGACATAGACAAGCAAGCTGGAAGCTTGTATAGATGAATGCTGTCAGTTGTGCCAATAACAAAAGGCTACCTGGGATTAGGCATGTTCACAATAGCAGCTTCATCTTGCCTTCTTCTTTCCAGCCACATGTAGAGTAAGGAGCAGGCAATGCAGTGCTGGCCAAGCAAAGACCCCATAGTAAGATTAGGATGGGGTGGCAAGCTTCCCTGCTTGAAATGTAAACCTCACACATAATCCAACCAATCTGTGGGCTCTATGGAAATCAGATATCACATCCTGAAGCCTCTCTAGACAATTTGGTGCACTCTGCCTCAGAGAAGAATTCCCACTCAGGTGCCCCTCTCTCTTGCAATAGGGAGATTAGTTTTTCTTTTTCTTCTTTTACCTATTATACCTCTACTTCTCAACTCACTCCTTGTGTGTGACCGTGTCCTTAATCTTCTTGGCATGAGATGAGAAACTTTGGGTATTTACTGTAGACAATGATGTCGCTTCATTAGGTCACAAAACAAGTCTTAATACATTTGAGAGATTTCACAGAAGTTATTGAATAAGTCTGGCTAGAAGCAGCTAATGTGTGCTGTTCTCATGGATAAAATAAAAAGTGGCAAGTAAATGGTGGTTCTTCAGCTGGAACATCTAAGTGGACACATTGGGATTCATCAAAAAATCAATTCAACTCAGAGAAAATGGAGAGGAGTGAGACTGGATGACCACCCATCTGACAGGGGCATGAAGCCAGAGAAGGCTTCCCTCCTATGAACAAACAGTGAGTGAGAGTCCCTGAGGCCCATACATCTGCCATGAAACTTTTCAACCCTTGGTTCAGGAGATCTCCCCATGAGCCCAATCTACTGGGGCCTTGACTTTCATGCTCCCTACACTTCGCAGTAGCAGCTTTGTGCTTCTCCGGGTTGGCACTCTCAGAGGGAGAGGCAGACCTCCATTTTTGCTGTCTCACAGCCCTCAGAACTGTTGCCTTCAGGCTCAGTGCACAGTGACTAAGGATTGGTGCAGACCCCCGACACAATGCAGGCACCCCATGGAAAAGCAGCCAGACTCTTTTCAATGCAAATTCCTAATTCCCCTTCTCACTGAGCAGGGCTTCCCAACCTGGGATTTCAACCACCCCATGCAGGGGCTCCTGTGCCAGTAGCATCTCTGTACTTTCCAGAGAAAGAGCTTCCAGAGAGAGTCAGATTGCTATTTATTCTGTCCTGTGGCCCTTGCCAACTATTGCCTTCAGGCTCTGGAAAGTGCCTAGTGATTAGAAACTCTCACAGACACTCAGCACAGCTTAGCCACCCCATGCAAAAGTGGCCAGACTATTCCCCACACAAGTTCTTGTCCCTGATTTTCCTCATTGGGTGGATGAGGCCTCTCAATCTAGGACTTCAGCAAAACTACCTTGCTACCATCTGAACACTTCAGTTGAGCTGGCTCTACATATCCCTGAAAAGGAAATCACAGAGACCACCCATAACCCTTCTGCCAATTCAGCTCCAGTGATACCACCCTAACTGCTTCAGGCTGTGAAAAATAAAGGCCCAGTTGCTATGCTGTACCTCCAGCATACTGCAGCCACCGTATGGAGAGGACTCAGTCTCATTTATCTGTGAGCCTCCCCCCACAAGTCTTCAACAGGCAGAGCCCTGGCTCTGGATGAAGATTAGCTGTCCCATTTAATGGTATGGGTGAGCATCCCTCCTCATAGTGGCTCTGAGATTCTTTGGGGAGGAGCTCCCAGAGGCAATTGACAGTCCCTCTGCCATTGCCACAGCAGCATTTCTACCCCTACTGCCCTTGGACAGGGGAAGAAACAGAGCCTGAGTCTTTACCTGAATTTCAAGAATGCCACAATCACCATATGGAGAGGAATCTGGTCTCTACTTTCTGTGAACTCCCAAGGTCTCCTCCTCCACTGCCCACTTCTCAACAAGCAGAGTTCACAGCTCAGGCCAGCAGTGCAGCTGCCCCCACCCACTGACTAAACCTATTAGTAGCAGAACCTCTGTGTTTCTCTGAGATGGAACTCTCAGAAGCAACAGAAAGCTCCTCTACCACTGCCACTGCCATTGGTACTGCCCTGCTTTTGTCAGACTGGGAAAGGAGCAAAGACCCTGAGTGCTTTAACCACACCTCCAGAAAGCTGCAGTTGGCCTAAGGAGAAGAGTCCAGTCTCTTTCACCCAGGACCCAATTGCTCCCCTGCTCATCAACAGACAGAGTGCCCCCCCCAGCTTGGTTTCACAGTGCAACTGCCCCATTCTAGGCTGATTTCACTGATTGGTAACAGCACTGCATTTCTCTGAGATGCAGCCCAAAGAAACAAGGGAAAGACCCTCTCGCACAACCACTGCTAAGGTCCTATGCCCTGCTGCCTTGAAGCTGGGTAGAAAACGTAAGTCCTGATGTTGCCCCAGAGCTTTGGTGTGGAGCTCAGCAGTCGCAAGCTAAGATCTGCAGCCAACTCTCAATTGGGAAAGAAGACAACACGTTTAGAGCACTGAGAGGAAGAATGGCTGCAGAGAAGCCATGTGGCCAAGCAAGAATCTACTTAGGACTATAACACTTAAGTTTCATCAAGGGATAATAGCCCAAAACTTCAACACTAAAAATACTTTGCTAATATAACCCCTGTCAAACCAAGGACAAAATGTGAGTATAATTAAGACCCTGCAAAAAGCAGGCCCTCTTAAAACATTCAGAAATTAAGTCTACTGACTGTGCTGAATTTACACTGCACTTAAAGAAATACCAACCCATACAGATGAGAAAGAACCAGAGAAAAATCTCTAAAATCTCAAAAAGCCAGAGTGTCTTTTTTCTTCAAACAACCACACTAATTCCCAACAAGGGTTCTTAAGCAGGCTAAAATGGATGAAATGACACACATAGAATTTAGAATATGAATAGGAATAAAGATCATTGAGATTCAGGATAAACTCAACACTTAATCCAAAGAATATAAGGATTACAATAAAATAATACAGAAGCTGATAGACAAAATAGCCACTATAAAAAAAAGAACCAGCATGATCTAATAGAGCTGAAAAATACACTACACAAATTTCATAATGCAATCACAAATATTAACAGGAGGCATAAAGGAGCTTCTGGGGTTCTGGAATTTTTTTTTCTTGGGCTGTTTGTTGGCTACACAGATATATTCACTTTGTGATAATTCATTGAGCTATATATTTAGGACATGTGCAGCAATCTCTATGTATATTATTCTTCAATGGAAATGGTTATTTAAAAGTAAACAACTTGACAGGGGTCAGGGTGAAGATCTCCAAATAGAAGCAGCTGCAGGCAGAGGCTCCCAGAGGAACCAAAACAGCATGAGAATTTTGTACCAGCAACCAAGGTATCCAGGTTTTATCATCGGGATTGAATAAGTTGGCCTAACCCGTGGAGAGCCAGTGAAAGCAGGGTGGTGGGTTGGTCCACCTGAGAGCTACATGGGGCAAGGGGAACCCTCACCCCCAGCCAAGGGAGGTGGTGAATGAGCATGCTACCCAGCCTGTGAAACAGTGCTTTTTCCATGGGTCTGTACAACCCACAGATCGGAAGACCCCATTTGTGATCCAATGCTACCAGGCCTTGGTTATCAACCACAGAGCTGCACAGATTCTCAACAGCCACTCAGCTGGAATGTTCCTAAGACTACCAAGTTCCTGGAAGGAGGGGCAGCCATCATCACTGCAGATGCCTGTTGTCTAAGCCATTTGAGCTCCCTGGGGGAGGGGCAGCAGCCATCACTGCAGCTGCTGACTGCCTAAGAAAACTGAGCTCCCCAGGGGAGACATGGTAGCCATCACTGTGGCTGCTAGCTGCCTAAGACACTGAACTCCTGTGGGGGAAAGTGCGGCAGCCATCACTATAGCTCCAGGTCATGGTTTTTTTTTTTTTCCCCCTTCTGGAGCTGGGGAGACTGGATGGCTTGGTTCCAAAAAGTATTCCCTCACAATGAAGCACACTAGCTGTGGCAAACCTTAGCCAGCCTTCCTCTTTAGGCTAACCCTGACCCATCCCTCTTCAGTGGGCAGGGCATCCCTGCAGGAACTCTAGCAACTTTAGCCAGAGGCTTAGGGACATAGCTCGGATATCCCTGGGCCTGAGTCTCTAAAGGGAGTGGTGGCTATAGTCTCTACAGACCAGCATACTGATTTTTTTCCCCTGCTAGTGCTAAAGAATCTGGATGTGATGAGAAAGAACCAGACCAGATGAGTGGGTTTCCCCCAGCACAGCACACTCCCCCACCAAGGGACAACCAAAGTGCTTCATTAAACAGGTCCTGGTTCCCGTTCACCCCAACTGAATGAGACTCACCAACAGGGGTCACGAGAAACCCAATACAGGAGTGTTTCTACTGGTATCAGGTGGGTGCCCCTTGAGATCAGACACATCAGAGAAAGGAGCAGGCACCCATCTTTCCTGTTGTCCAGCCTCCTTGTTTCACATCTCCAGGTGCTGGATAGACCCAGATGAATATGGCAGGAAGTGAACCCCCAGCAAACTGCTGCAGCTGTACAGAAAATAGACCTACTAACGAAAGAAAAACAAACAAAAAGAAAGCAACAACAACAGCATCAACAGAAAAGTCCCCCCAAAAACCTCATCCAAAGATCAGCAGGCTCAAAGATCAAAACTAGACAAATTCATGAAGATGAGATAGAATTAATTTAAAAAAATGCTTAAAACTCAAAAGGTCAAATCTTCTCTAAATGATTGAAACACCTCACCAGCAAAGGCACATATCTGGATGGAGGATGAGATGGACAAATTGACAGAAGTAGGCTTCAGAAGGTGAGTAGTAACAAAGTTTACTGAGGTAAAGGAGCATGTTCTAAGCCAATGCAAAGAAGCTAAGTACCATAATAAAAGGTAATAGGAGCTGCTAACTAGAATAACCAGTTTAGAGAGGAACATAAGTGACCTGATGGAGCTGAAAAATAAAGCACAAGAACTTCATAATGTAAAAACAAGTATCAATAGCTGGATCAATCAAGTGGAAGAAAGAATATCAGAGCTTGAAGAATATCTTGCTGAATTCAGGCAGACAGAACAAGATTAGAGAACAAAGAATGAAAAGGAATAAACAAAACCTCCAAGAACTATGGGACTATATAAAAAGATTGAACCTATAGCTGACTGAAGTAAATAAAAGAGACTGAGAGAATGGAACCAAGTTTAAAAACACACTTCAGGATATCACCCAGGAGAAGTTCACCAACCTGGCAAGAGAGGTAAGCATTCAAATTCAGGAAATACAGAAAGCACAGTATGATACTCCATGAGAAGATCAACCCCAAGACACATAATCATCAGATTCTCCAAGATAGAAATGAAGGAAAAAAATGTTAAAGGCATCCAGAGATAAAGGCCAGGTCACCTGCAAAGGAAAGCCCATCAGATTAATAGTGGGCATTTCAGCAAAACCCCTACAAGACCAAGAAGAGTGAAAGCCAATATTCAACATTTTTAAAGAAAAACATTTTCAGCCAGAGTTTCATATGCAGTCAAACTAAGTTTTATAAGTTAAGGAGAAATAAAATCCTCTTCAGACAAGCAAATGCTGGGGGAATTCATCACCACTAGGCCTGCTTTACAAGAGCTCCTGAAGGAAGCACTAAATATGGAAAGCAAAAAACCAGTACCAGCCACTGAAAAAAATACCAAATTGTAAAGACCATCAATACTATAAGAAACTGCATCAACTAAGGTGCAAAATAACCAGCTAGCGTCATAATGACCAGATCAAATTCACACATAACTATATTAACCTTAAATGTAAGCAGACTAAATACCCCAATTAAAAAACACAGACTGGCAAATTGGATAAAGAGTCAAGACTCAGGGTGCTATATTGAGGAGACCCATCTCACATGCAAACACACACAGAGGCTCAAAATAAAAAGATGGAAAAAAATTTACCAAGCAAATGGAAAGCAGAAAAAAGCAGGGGTTGCAATCCTAGTTTCTGACAAAACAGATTTTAAACCAACAAAGATCAAAAAAAGACAAAGGAGAATATTACATAATTGTAAACAGGTTAATTCAACAAGAAAAGATAACTATCCTAAATATATATGTACCCAATAAAGGAGCACCCAGATTCATAAAACAACTTTTCAGAGACCTACAAAGAGGCTTAGATTTCCACACAATAATAGTAGGAGATTTTAATACCCCACTGTCAATATTAGACAGATCATCAAGGCAGAAAATTAATAAGGATATTTAGGACTTGAACTCAGCTCTGGATCCAGTGGGTCTGATAGATTTCTACAGAACTCTCCATCCCCAAACAACAGAATATACATTGTTCTCAGTGTCACATGGCACTTACTCTAAAATTGATCATATAATTGGAAGTAAAACACTAGTCAGCAAATGCAAATGAACTGAAATTCTAACAGTTTCTCATACCACAGTTCAATCCAATTAGTACTCAAGACCACACAACTACATAGAAATTGAACAATCTGCTCCTCATGACTCAACCCAAAAGCTCCATAAGCATATAAGCAACTTCAGCAGTCTCAGGATGCAAAATCAATGTGCAAAATTTGCAAGCATTCCCATCCACCAACAAGACAAGCAGAGAGCCAGATCATGAATGAACTCCCATTTACAATTGCTACAAAAAGAATAAAATACCTAGGAATAGAGTTAGCAGGGTATGTGAAGGATCTCTTCAAGGAGAACTACAAACCACTGCTCACGGAAATAAGAGAGGACAAAAGAAATAGATAAACATTCCATTTTCATGGATAGAAAGAATCAGTGTCATTAAAATGGACATACTGCCCAAAATGATTTATAGATTTAATGCCATTCCCAAGAAACTATTATTCACATTCTTCATAAATTAGAAAAATCTAACTTAAAATTCATATGGAACCATAAAAGAGGCTGTATAACCAAGTCAATCCTAACCAAAAAGAACAAAGCTGGAGACATCACACTACCTGACTTCAAACTATATTACAAGGCTATAGTAACCAAAACAGCATGGTACTGATACCAAAACAGACATATATACAAACGGAACAGAACAGAAATCTCAGAAATGAGACCACACATCTACTACCATCTGATCTTCAACAAACCTGACAAAAGCAAGCAATGAGGAAAGGATTCCATATTCAACAAATGGTACTGGGAGAACTGGCCAGCCATATGCAGAAAATTGAAACTTAATTTTTTTCTTCCACTTTATACAAAAATTAACCTAAAATGGATTAAGCCTTATAGATAAAACCCAAAACTAAAAAAAAAAAATCCCAGAAAAAAATCTAGGCAACACCATTCAGGACATAGGTATGGGGAAATATTTTATGATAAAATCACCAAAAGCAATTGCAAGAAAAGCAAAAATTGACAAATGGAATCCAATTAAAGAGCTTCTGCACAGCAAAAGAAACTAACATCAGAGTGAACAGGCAACCTACAGAATGGGAGAAGATTTGCAGTATACGTATCTGACAAAGGTCTAATATCCAGAATTTACAAGAAACTTTAAGTAAATTTACAATAAATAAAAACCAACAAACCTATGAAAAAGTGGACAGAAAATATAAACAGACACTTCTCAAAAGAAGACATTTATGAACACATATGAAAAAAGCTCCACATCACTGATCATTAGAGAAATGCAAATAAAATCCACAATGAGATACTACCTGATGCCGTTCATATCAAGTTAAGAAACAACAGATGCTGGTGAGGCTGTGGAGAAATAGGAATGCTTTTACATGGTTGGTTGGAAGGTAAATTTGTTCAACTATTGTGGAAGACAGTGTGGCAATTCCTCAGGGATCTGGAACCACAAATACCATTTGACCCAGCAATCCCATTACTGTGCACATATCCAAAGGAATATAAATTATTCTTTTATAAAAATACATGCACACATATGTTTATTGCAGCACTATTCACAATAGCAAACACATGGAATCAACCCAAACGCCCATCACTAATAGACTGGATAAATAAAATGTGGTACATGTACACCATGGAATACTTTGCAGTCATAAAAAACAATGAGATTATGTTCTTTTTAGGGACATGCATGAAGCTGGAAGCCATTATCCTCAGCATACTAACACAGGAACAAAAAATCAAATACACATAAGTGGGAGCTGAACAATGTGAACACATGGACACAGAGAGGTGAACAACACACACCGCAGCCTGCCAGTGGCAGTAGGGAGAGGGAGAGCATCAGAATAAAACTAATGTATGTGGGGCTTAATACATAGGTGATGGGTTGATAGGTGCAATAAACCACCATGGCACATTTTTACCTAGATAACACACATGCACTTTCTGCACATATATCCCAGAACTTAAAATAAAATTTAAACAAACAACTGTTGCCAGGAAAGGTTTATGACTCTTTCTATGGAGCACTTAATGCTGATGACATCTTGTCCATTCACTTACACAGAGATGGAAAATCTTATTGATGTGAAGTCACTAAACAGGGGATTGGAAACCTGGATTCAAAAACAATGTCTTCTTCTCATTCATAGGTAACATTCACCTCACTGAGCCATCAGTTCCTTAGTTCTAAAGATAGAGAAATAGGATAGTGAGTCGCTGAGTTTCCTTCTATCTCTAATTACCTGTAATTCTCTCATTTCATAAAATGATACAGGCAGGAGTCTCATAATAGGAAAAAGGAGAGAATAGAGACATACATCTCAGGGAATAAAGCAGATTATCTAAAGGGAGCCAGTGTTCATTTTAACCATAATAAGGGAGTGTGTTTATTTCGGAGTTTAGAGCAATGTGAATCAGGCATCAAATTACTGGTTCTCTTTGTTCTAGTGTAAAATGTTTACCATGACCTGGGATCATGTAGGTTTGAGAGGTTATCAAAACAAACTTTTCTAACCCTCATTTTGATCAACTGATGTTGCAATGATTAACTCAATGTTTATTTGGAAAATCACTGACTAGAGGAAATAATGAAATGGTGTATTACTGTACACATTCATGAATGTTGAACTGAATAATTTGCTTAGAGAGAAGCTTTTAAGGTGCAAAGTTTATATGTACTAGCCTCTGCAAATGCCATGTTCTTGGCTAAGATGATGAGTCTCTGAGTTTTGATTTCCTCATCTTTAAAATGGGGATGGTTTTTATCATAATGAAGGAAACCGAGAGAATCAAAAGTGATATAATGGGTGTGAACATTCTCTGTGAATTATCAGAGTCCCTGAAAACATGAGGATTAAACATTGTATAATTGGAGTCTTGACAAAAACTTAATTTTTCTTTATAAAACAGCTTAGAAATAATTATACTGACTGATTTAAAATACATATAATAATATCTCTACAGAACATGCCTTTTCACAAGCATTGCTATTAGTTATCTAGCAATGTATATCATCCTAATGATATATAGGTCCGCATGCTCACTGAATTCCATCTACCATTCAGGTTTGCATATTGTGGATCTTATGTGCTATAAGTTTGTTGAATGAAGTCTCCTCCTGCCATCCATCTTCAATACATATACCTGTATTGTTCTGTCCCCATCCTTACTTTCTTGCTGTGCTATATTTTGCTTCATTATTTCTGACAATGTTACAGTAAAAAAGCAACAGTAGCAGACTTATCTGGTAGTAAATGGCAATGGGAGAAACTATAATTTCTTAAGCATTACACACTAAGTTCTCTGAGATTGGCTAAGTTTTCAGTTATACTGAGCAAGTTCCACCTCTGCAGTCATGGAAGGAGAGACCACTATGTTTCTTTCTCTTGCCTGATTGCTCTGGCCAAGACTTTCAGTGCTATGTCAAATAAAAGTGGAAAAAGAGGGCATTCCTATCTTGTTCTATTTCTTAACAAAAGGCATTTAGCTTTTCCCCATTCAGTACAATGTTAGCTGTGGATTTGCGATATATGAGATTTATGATGTCATGTTTCTTCTAGGCCTAATTGGTTCAGAATTTTTATCACGAGGGGATGTTGAAATTTTCAAAATTTTTTTTCTGCATCTGCTGGGATGATTTAAATTGGGGATGATTTTACCATAAGCGAAGGTAGTTAAGAGAATCAAGTCACATCCATTCAAAAGAATGGGTATGAACATTCACTATAAATTATCAGAGTCCCTGAAAACATGAGGGTTAAACATTGTGTAACTGGAGTCTTGACAAAAACTTATTTTTTCATATAAAACAGCTTAGAAATAATTATACTGGCCAATTTAAAATAAATGTTATAATATCTCTACAGGACATACCTTTGCACAAGCATTGCCATTAGTTACCTATCACCTATTGACTAAAATGGGGATTAGGAAAGATTGATTTGGTAACCTTTTGAACTTGTGTGAACCCAGGTCTTCGTGAACTTTTTATACTAGAACATAGAGAAACAGTAGTTTGATGCCTAATTCACATTGCTCTAAATTCTGAAACACACTACCTTATTAAAGATGGGTTTTTGTCCCTCATTCTGTTGATCCAGTGTATCACATTTATTGATTTATGTATGTTGAACAATCTAGCATGCCTGAGTAAAATCTCAGATGATTATTGTGTATGATCTTTTTAATGTGCTTTTGGATTCAACTTGCTAAAATTTTCTTATAAATTTTTCCTGCAATGTTCATCAGGGATTTTGGACTCTAGTTTTCTCTTTCCTTCTTTTTATTTTTTTGGTTCTGTTCTTTGTTGGTTTTGGTATCAAGGTAATGGTAGCTTTGTAGTTTAATAAGGATTGTTTCCTCTTTAATTGTTTTTTCTTTTTTTTAATTATACTTTAAGTTCTGGGGTACATGTGCAGATCATGCAGGATTGTTACATAGGTATACACATGCCATGGTGGTTTGTGGCATCCATCTCCCCATCACCTACATAAGGTATTTTTCCTAATGTTATCTCTCTCCAATTCCTCCACCCCATACTATCGCCCCCATAGCCCCCCATCCCACAACAGGCCACAGTGTGTGATGTTCTCTTCCCTGTGTTCAAGTGTTCTTATTGTCCAACACCCACTTATGAGTGAGAACATGTGGTGTTTGGTTTTCTGTTCTTGTGTCAGTTTGCTAAGAATGATGGTTTCCAGATTCATCGATGTCCCTGCCAAGGACATGAACTCATCTTTTTCATGGCTGCATAGTATTCAATTGTGTAGATGTGCCACATTTTCTTTCTCCAGTCTATCAATGGTAGGCATTTGGGTTGTTTCCAAGTCTTTGCTATTGTAAACAGTGCCACAATGAACATACGTGTGCATGTGTCTATAATAGAAGGATTTATACTCCTTTGGATATATACCCAGTAATCAGATTGCTGGGTCAAATGGAATTTCCATTTCTAGATCCTTGAGGAATTGCCATACTGTCTTGCACAATGATTGAACTAATTTACACTCCCACCAACTGTGTAAGAGTGTTCCTATTTCTCCACATCCCCTCCAGCATCTGTTGTCTCCAGACTTTTTAATGATCGCCATTCTAACTGGTGTGAGATGGTATCTCAATGTGGTTATGATTTGCATTTCTCTAATGACCAGTGATGATGAACATTTTTTCATATGTTTGTTGGCTGCATAAATGTCTTCTTTTGAAAAATGTCTGTTCATATCCTTCACCCACTTTTTGATGGGGTTCTTTTTTTCTTGTAAATTTGTTTTTGTTCTTTGTAGAGTCTGGATATTAGCCCTTTGCCAGACGGGTAGATTGCAAAAGTGTTTTCCCATTCTGTTGGTTGTGGGTTCACTCTGATTGTTTCTTTTGCTGTGCAGAAGCTCTTAAGTTTAATGAGATGCCATTTGTCTATTTTGGCTTTTGTTTCCTTTGTGTTTGGTGTTTTAGTGATGATGTCCTTGCCTATGCCTATGTCCTGAATGGTATTGCCTAGTGTTCTTCTAGGGTTTTTATGGTGTTAAGTTTTATGTTGAAGTCTTTAATCCATCTGGAGTTAATTTTAGTATAAGGTGTCAGGAAGGGGTCCAGGTTCTGTTTTCTGCACGTGGCTAGCCAGTTATCACAACACCATTTATTAGACAGGGAATCCTTTCCCCATTGCTTGTTTTTGTCAGGTTTGTCAAAGATCAGATGGTTGTAGATGTGTGGCATTACTTCCAAGGCCTCTGTTCTGTGCCATTGATCCATATCTCTGTTTTGGTACCAGTATCATGTTGTTTTGATTACTGTAGCCTTGTAGTATAGTTTGAAATCAGGTAGCATGATGCCTCCAGCTTTGTTTTCTTTTTTTGTTTGTTTGTTTTGTTTTGTTTTACTTAGGATTGTCTTGGCTATGTGGATTTCTTTTTGGTTCCATATGAAGTTTAAGGTGGTTTTTTCCAGTTCTGTGAAGAAGGTCAGTGGTAGCTTGATGAGGATAGCATTGCATCTATCAATTAGGCAGTATGGCCATTTTCACAATATTGATTCTTTCAAACCATGAGTATGGAATATTTTTCCATTTGTTTGAGTCCTCTCTTATTTCCTTGAGCAATGGTTTGTAGTTCTCCTTGAAGAAGTCCTTCATATTCTTTGTTAGTTGTATTCCTAGGTATTTTATTCTCTTTGTAGCAATTGTGAATGGAAGTTCACTCATGATTTGGCTCTCTGTTTGTCAGTTATTGATGTATAGGAATGCTTGTGATTTTTGCACACTGATTTTGTATCTGGAGAGTTTGCTGAAATTGCTTACCAGCTTAAGGAGATTTTGGACTGAGACGATGGGATATTCTAAATATGCGATCATCTCATCTGCAAATAGAGAAAATTTGACTTCCTTTTTTCCTAATTGAATGCTCTGTGTTTCTTTTCCTTGCCTGATTACTCTGGCTAGAACTTCCAATACTATTTTGAATAGGAATGGTGAGAGGGCACCCTTGTCTAGTGCCAGATTTCAAAGGGAATGCTTCCAGTTTTTGCCAATTCAGTTTGATATTGGCTGTGTGTTTGTCATAAATTGCTTGTATTATTTTGAGATACATTCCATCGGTACCTAGTTTATTGAGAGTTTTTAGCATAAAGTGCTGTTGAATTTTGTTGAAGGCCTTCTCTGCATCTATTGAGATGATCATGTGGTTTCTGTCTTTGGTTCTGTTTATGTGATGAATTATGTTTACAGATCTGTGTATGTTGAACCAGCCTTGCATCTCTAGGATAAAGCCTACTTGATTGTGATGGATAAAGTTTTTGATGTGTTGTTGCATTTGGTTTGCCAGTATGTTATTGAAGATTTTTGCATCGATGTTCATCATGGACATTGGCCTGAAATTTTCTGTTTTAGTTGTGTGTCTGTGAGGTTTTGGTATCAGAATGATATTGGTCTCATAAAACGAGTTAGGGAGGATTCCCTCTTTTTGTATTTATTGGAATAGTTTCAGAAAAAATGGTACCAGCTCTTCTCTATACATCCGGTAGAATTTGGCTGCAAACCCATCTGGACCTGGCCTTTTTTGCTTGGTAGGCTATTAATTGCTGCCTCAACTTTAGACCTTGTTATTGGTCTGTTCAGGGATTCAACTACTTCCTGATTTAGTCTTGGGAGGGTTTATGTGTCTAGGAATTTATCCATGTCTTCTAGATTTACTGGTTTATGTGCACAGAATTGTTTGTAGTAATCTCTGATGGTAGTTTGTATTTCTGTGGAATCAGTGGTGATATCCCCTTTATCACTTTTTATTACATCTATTAGATTCTTCTCTCTCTGTCTTTTTTTAATTAGTCTGGCTAGCAGTCTATCTATTTTGTTCATCTTTTTAAACAACCAGCTCCAGGATTCATTGATTGTTTGAAGGGTTTTTTGTGACTCTATATCCTTCAGTTCTGCTCTGATCTTAGTTATTTCTTGTCTTCTGCTAGATTTTGAATTCTTTACAGACAAGCAATTACTGAGAGATTTCATCACCACCAGGCCACCACCACAGGAGCTCCTGAAGGAAGCACTAAACATGGGAAGGAAAATGGAAAGTACTTCACTGCTATACTTACCAAATAGTAAAGACCATCAACACCATGAAGAAACTGCAGTAACTAATGAACAAAACAAGCAGCTAGTATCAAAATGGCAGGATCAAATTCACACATAACTATATTAACCTTAAATGTAAATGGGCTAAATGTCACAATCAAAAGACACAGACCAGCAAACTGGATAAACAGTCAAGACCCATTGGTGTGCTGTGTTTAGGAGACCCATCTCAGGTCAAAGACACACATAGACTCAAAGTAAAAGAATGGAGGATGAGTTACCAAGCAAATGGAGAGAAAAAGAAAAAAAAACAGGCATTGCAATCCTAGTTTCTGATGAAATGGACTTTAAACCAACAAAAATCAAAAGAGTCAAAGAAGGGCATTACATAGTGGTAAAGTGATCAATCCAACAGGAAGAGCTAACATCCCTAAATATATATTCACCCAATACTGGAGCACCCAGATACATAAAGCAAATTCTTAATGACCTACAAAGAGACTTAGACTCCCACACAATAATAGTGGGAGACTTTAACACTCCACTGTCAATATTAGACAGATCAATGTGACAGAAAATTTACAAGATATCCATGACTTGAACACAGATCTGGACCAAGCGAACCTAATAGATATCTACAGAAGTCTCCACCCCAAATCCACAGAATATACATTATTCTCAGCACCGCATCTCACTTACTCTAAAATTGAACAAATAATTGGAAGTAAATCACTCCTCAGTAAATGCAAAAGAACAGAAATCATAACAACTAGTCTCTCAGACCACAGTGAAATCAAATTAGAACTCAGGATTAAGAAACTCACTCAAAACCAATTACATGGAAACTGAACAACCTGCTCCTGAATGACTACTGGATAAATAATGAAATGAAGGCAGAAATAAAGATGTTCTTCGAAGCTAATGTGAATGAAGACACAATGTACCAGAATCTCTGGGACACACTTAAAGCAGAGTCTAGAAGGAAATTTATAGCACTAAATGCCCACATGAGAATCGACAAAAGATCTCAAATGGATACCCTATTATCACAATTAAAAGAACTAGAGGAGCAAGATCAAACAAATTCCTCTTTAATTTTTTGGAATAATCTGAAAAGAGCAGTGTCAATGCATTGACCAGTTTCATGGAATTCAGCAGTGAAGCCATCTGTTCTTGGTATTTTCTTGTTAGCAGACTTTTTATTACTGATTTTCTTCTAATATTTACATGTCTTTTCTATTTTTCAGTTCTCAAAATTCTGTGGCCTTATTTTCACTGTGTATTTTGGCATGACATTCACTGTGCTATTTCATGGATAGGAAGCACTAAAGAAAGCCCTAAATGATATGAGAAAATTCCTTGGAAAAGGCAGTTTTTAGAAGAGTCAGTGATAGAAAAATTTAGTAAACTGCTTGGTAGGTGTGCATGTGGCTGTATGAGCATTGGTAATGGGGGTAGGAAGGATGAAAGACAGAGAATTGTAGAGCTCCTTAGGCAGCACATTGCCCATCCATGTGGCTGCCCAGTGTTAGCTCCTACTTCCTTGCCTAAAATATTTCTCCTGGTTTCTGCTCTTCTTCCATTGGGACTCCATTTCAACAATGGAAAGGGATAAAAGGAGGTCCAACATTTTTTTCTCATAACCCTGTGGAATTTTGTGGAGAAAAAGAGGAGCATTAAGGAATGTATTCAAGAAGCCCACTTCCTAGTGGAGCAGTTAATAAAAACCAGCTGAGGGTGACTTTCTACTCTGTGTCACTAAACTTAGCAGACTGCTCTCTTCTCTAATGATGTCCTTGAAAACATAACAAAGGTGGCCAAGGCTTTCATAATAGGGAATAGTTGTCAGTCCTTATGTTGAGGAGTGAGATTTGAAACAGAGATGCAAGAGAGCTTCAGAGCACTACATTTTTGTGTTTCTACACAACGACTGTACATGCAGTATGAGTATAAAATGATCATTTAATCTTATTTTGCACAAAACATTATTTTCAAATTATGTCATGAAGGTACAAGGTTTTGAGTCTCCTATTTTTCAAAAAATTATTAACTTTAAATTCACGAGTACATGTGCAAGATTCCTATATAGGTAAAATTGTGTCATAGGTGTTGTACAGATTATTTCATCACTCAGGTATTAAGCCTAGAATTCATTAGTTATTTTTCCTGATCCTCTCCTTTCTCCACCTTCCATTCTCCAATAGGGCCCAGTGTCTGTTGTTCCTCTCAAGGTATCCATGTGTTCTTATCATTTAGCTCCCACTTATAAGTGAGAACCTGTAGTATTTGGTTTTTGTTTGTTTGTTTCTGCATTAGTTTGCTAAGAATAATGGCCTCCAGCTCACTCCATATCTCTGAAAAGAACATGATCTCATTCTCTTTTATAGATGCATAATATTCCATGCTGTATATCTACCACATTTTACTTATCCAGCCTTATGTTAATGGGCAATGAGATTGATTCCATGTCTTTTT